>SKCR01019510.1:0-211847 GCA_019454045.1 Zanthoxylum bungeanum | reverse complement strand
GGGTTATACTCCAGTAACACTAATTCATCTCTTTAATTAATGTTCCATTATTTTCTACAGTTGCATATATGATATGTATAGCTAGAAAATTTGAATCTTGAAAAGTTTGAGATTTCAATCTTTCTTTTATATAATAGTTATATAATGGAAATTACTTACACCTCGGAGGTATAAGTAAAAGTTTATCGTTTATTCTGTTTAATAGAATATTGTATTCTATTTAATGGAATATCTTTCCTACGATTCTAAGTAATAAAATCGTTTTATTACTTGGTGTGTAACATCAGATGTTAACTATTGTAGAAAAGACTTGACTTATTGAAGTCAAATGTGAGAATGATAAATTATAAATGGAACTATGTAATTAATAAGATGAAACAACCCTTATACATCTTCCGTGCAAGTCCAATAGGATAACAGAATCATTCACGAGTATTTGATACTTAATGGTTCCGTTGTTTTCTTATTGAAGAAAAATTATCCTATGACTTTTAATGGAAGCGATATTTGATATCGATTCTGGAAGTTCACCATTGAACCTTAGATCTAAGATTGTTCATAGCTTACTATGATCAAGTTTTGAACTTGATTACGCTTTCATTATGAATTAGTTCATGATATGTGCTAATTGTTTGCACAACGGAAGCAATGTGAGCTTATTAAAGGTTTGACCTTCATAGTATGACAGTGAGAAAAGTTATACTCAGCAATCTATTGTAGATCTGAGAAAACTTATCTTTAGTCACACTAATTGAACAATTAAAGATATATTGGTTAATGTTGATAATAAACTGTATATTTTAGCTAAAGAATGCAAAGTGGCGTTTTTGGATGACTTATTCAGATAAGAGATCAGTTGTGATTTCCTTATTTGAAGAGTTCATTCTGAAATGGCCCTAGAGTTTGTGTTCTGCTGAGATCGCAGTTTAGTATGCTAGCTTATAGAGCCTATTGTAGGCTCGGATAAGTCTTCCAGAAGTATGTGTTCTCTATTTTTGATATCGTCAGATTGTCTGATCTTGTCAAAGTATATAGAATACATATGTGATTAGAAGGGTTAGTGGGAGCGTACATATTACTTTCTAGTGTTATATATTTTAACGACATT
This sequence comes from Zanthoxylum bungeanum, assembly GCA_019454045.1. Lineage (NCBI taxonomy): Eukaryota > Viridiplantae > Streptophyta > Magnoliopsida > Sapindales > Rutaceae > Zanthoxylum > Zanthoxylum bungeanum. The sequence goes on along the minus strand of SKCR01019510.1, from coordinate 210,739 downwards.
GTCATTATTATAGTAATAATGAGATGTTTATGAGGTAAAAGATTTACCTAAGTCTTCTTTGCTCCGTGATAAAAGTGGGAGTAGTCTCTTTTATATACGATATAAAGTTTTATATAAGATATAAAACCAAGAGACTTGTGATATACTCCTATTAGTCGTACATTAGATATGATCTAATGAGAGACATAACAAGGCTATCTGTATGCATTTAGTATAACTGTTCGACAGTTATTATGTGTCTTATATAAAGTATTCATTTTTCGTAAAGGATGATTCCTTTTTTCGAAAGAGATATTGATTAGAATGTCTAATCAATCTTATGTATCATTTGATGATGACATAATAAATACTTTATAATGTGCGATTATAGATATTGATTTAATCGTAATTGTTACGAGTTATTTTGACATCCTATAGACCATATGATGGATCTTGAAACACGTTCTTTGTGATCTTTGAGATATTAAGAACGAGTTTCTAATTCATGGAGAATATAGTCTGCAACCATTAGGGTCATATCAGTTTTGAGACTAATTATGACGTTAGACAGTCTACGTCATAAAGAGTCAGAAAAGATGCAGTGGGAGTGTCACGAAGGATTCTACTAACTGAGTAGAGTTAGATGCAACTTATGAAGTATTGACTTATGAAGTTGCATAGTGACCTTATAAAATAGAAGTGTTGAATTGTTATTGTGTTTGCGGTTGTCTTCATAGTATTTTGGATTTGATCCTTAAATACTTGGACAACTCAGTAGCTGTAGCACAATACTGAAGTAGCATCAGAGTCATATTAATGTATAATCTAGATTCTACAAAATATGAATGATGCTGACTATGGGAAACGATAGAGTTTGTTTGACAAACTCAATATGTCATAGCGGACTTGTTTTTGGTTGCCTACCTCTTAAGTACTGGGTGAGCTTTTGAGGACCATGTGCATACGATGCACATTGAGACGTGTATATGATACCGTGGATTGGCACTAGAGCAAGTGGGAGAAATTGTTGGGGTTGGTGCTCAGAGCGCCAATCCGGGCCGTATTTATGTCTGATTCATGAATACGAACATCCCCTTATTCCATAATATTACTTATTTATGGTTGCAATCTTGTTCTTATATACGTATTCGATCTGATTACGATTAGATTGAAACTAAATATGGTTTAGTGATATGTATATATTAGACAAAGGCCCGATAATATATAATGCAGTACACAGTTACAAAGTTAGTTTGTAATTGATATTGGGAAGTGTCACTGCTATATGTATATTATCAAACATAGTTCCTGGTCAAGATTTGCTAACACGGGTCGGTTAGTCAAATCCGTTGAGACCAGTACATGTCGTATATCGTGACTTGGTCCGATGGTTTATCCCAATGAACCATGAGTCTATGGAGACTCGTATAGACGTGTAGGTGTTTATAGTGGATAAACATTGAACGGCTCACCGAAGATTCTTAATGGATGGTACACCAACGTCAATAAGAATCTTCTCGGGTTGAGTAGCATAGTGGTCCTTCGACTTGAGACACCACTGTGGATGTATGAGACATCCTCCACACTTAGATGGCAGTCACGTCACCGATCTATTTAGATCAGACCTCCGCCTGTTCGTTGGGTGTGGATCGATCCTAGGATATCCTGTGTGTGTCAAGATAGGATCCGTCAGTTCTGTGTACAGAGCATAGGTAGTCCATATATTATTAGCAGTCTGTTAAATCTGTGGCCACAGTATACATCGGAAGTAAGTTCCGAGTGTTATTTAGAGATTGCTAATAGATACGTCGACGAGATAATACCTATAGAGATTTGACGTTTACATCTATATCTCTGGGATTATCTGGATACCTGTGACGGAGGGATTATACGTATGCAATGACCTCGACCTGTATGATTCAGCTAGTTTATCCGTGATCATCATAATCTACGGGTGGATAGATTATGGACATGAAATTGGATTTCGTGACGGATATACCTGAATCTAGAGAGTCTCAATAATGAAACATACTCGTAGAGCACTAGAGCAACATTTATGAATAATGATGATTATTTATAAATCGTTTAATCGTTAAACGAAAAATACATGCGAACGGGCCGAACCGTCATTTCCTAATTAATGTGTATTTGTATTTAATATATGATATTATTAAATACACATTAATAAATAGTCAAATAAAGGTATTTGACATATATCATCAATATATGTGTTTGAGATATTTAAAGTAAATATAATACATATATTTGATATATTTGTATTTAATTAATTATTTAATTATTTAATTGTTAAATGATTAATATAATTAAAATATAAATATATCACCAAATGATAAAGTTAGGAAATGATTATAAGTTGCAATTGTTGACTTATACATTAAAGGAAAAGGTTGTCAAATTGATTTTGACTTCTTAAGATATTTGTTCAAAAATTGTTTGAAAATGAAAATATTTTTTTCCTTTATTTTTCATTAATTTCGGCCATTACACTTTAAATATAAGAGTTATATTTTTCTAAGTTGCATTTGTTGACTTAATATAAATATCTATAAAGTGTTATTTAGATATTTTATCAAGTTGATTTAATGAAATTCAAATGAAATTGAAATTAATTATTTGGCATATACTTATGGCCAATTTCGGCCAAGGCCTTCTTTGGGCAAGTATATATTGATTTCATTTCATTTGAAATGTTAACCTAATACACTTTAAAGAAAACTCCATTAAAGTAAGCAAAGGATGCTAGAGAGAAAAGAAAGGAAAAATCAAGAAAAGCTTGGAAAATAGTAAGTATTTCCAACCTTCCATTAGAGAAGTAATTGTTCCTCTTGTTGTGGGCAACATCTTGTGATGTTCTTGAGTTTTTTCTATTCTTTATTCTTTGTGTTTTTGATGGATAAAAGTTTGGTGAAAGTGTAGAGCATGTATAATGGAGGAAGCTTGTGACTAGTCTAGTTATAAGTATTCTTTTAAGGTTTTGGAAACCATGTTGCTAATCTAGAGTTTTGACCCACTCTTAGATGACCTAGATTTGATCTTGAGTTGTTTCATTGTGTTGAGACTTGAAATGGATGGAAGAAACATGATTGAAGATTATTGTATTTAACCAATTGGTCTAATTTGTCCCATTTGAAGAAATTGAAAAATTAGGGTTCATGACCAATTCCAAATTTGGGGGTTTTCATTATGTTGTGTATTTGGATGTGTATATGATGCATATAAAGTTTCATGTTGATTGGATTACCTCTTGATGTGTTTTGAAGCATGAAATGACAAAGTGCACAAATTGCCACCTTTGGGAGGCATTCGGCCAAATGGATCAAATTTGGGGATTTGGTTGCTTTTGGTGTTTTGATGTTTTGAACATGCTAAGTTCATCTTAGAAATGATTTAGAATCATCAAAATTGATTAGATCAATTTCAGACTAAAATGGACAAAATACCAATGTAAGGGCATTTCGGTAAATTCACTTGAATATGATTCATTTGAATTTTATTTCATAATTTGATTATTGGATAATTAAATAAATATGTTTATTTAATTAATCCGAGAAAAAGTTTTGAAATCGGAAGATACGATCTTCCGCCGCTTCCGCTGCGTTACCGGATTCTGCCCCTAAAAACCCCTACAATTGCCTCAAATTGGACAAATTAGACCAAATACATTAAATCAATTACTTCAATCATCATTCTCCATCCAATTCAAGTCTCAACACAATGAAACAACTCAAGATCAAATCTAGGTCATTTAAGAGTGGGTCAACAACTCTAGAATAGCAACATGGTTTCATAAACCTTAAAAGAATACATATAACTACAATAGTTGCATCCTTTCTTCATCATACATGCTTTACAACTTCACCAAACTTCCATCAACAAAAACACAAAGAACAAAGAAAGAAATAACCTAAGGATATCATATATGAAAGCCTATCCTAAGGAACATTTCCTTACTAATAGTAAGTTGGAGAAAACTTACTAAAATCAAGCTTTCCTTGGTTTTTCTTTTCTTTCTCAAGTTTCTTCAAGGTTTCTTCAATGGTGTTTCCTTTTGTGAAATGTGTATTAGGTTAACAATTAATGAAATGAAAAACAATTTATACTTGCAACATTTACACCTTGGCCGAAAATCTAAGCCAAATTCAAGAAATTGTAATTTCATTTTCATTTCAATTATCATAATGTCAACTTGCAAAATATCTTATAAACTACTTTATTAGATATTTATCTTGGTCAACAAATGCAACTAATGTCATTTACTTTAATTAGATATTTATATTTTAATTAATTTAATCATTTAACAATTAAATAATAATTAATTAATCAAATACAAATATATTAAATATATGTACAATATTTACATTAAATATTAAAAACATATATTCATTTAGGAAATAAGTCAAATAACTCATTTTGACTATTAATTAATGTGTATTTAAATTAATCAAGTATTAAATGTAAATACACAATAATAAGGAAATGACTATCTAGTCTCTTTAGCATGTATCTTGCGTTTAACCATTAAACGACTTTATAAATAATCAATATTATTTATTTATGTTGCTCTAGTGCTCAACGAGTATGTTTCATTATTGAGACTCTCTAGGTTCAGGTATATCCGTCACGAAATCAAATTCATGTCCATAATCTATCCACCCGTAGATTATGACGATCACGGATAATCTCGCTAAACCATACAGGTCGAGGTCATGGCAAATGTATAATTCCTCCGTCACAGGTATCCGGATAAATCCCAGAGATATAGATGTAAACGTCAAATCTCTATCGGGATTATCCAGTCGACTATTCTATTAGCAATCCAAAAAGAATGTTTAGAACTAGCTTCTAAACTTACCACGGGCCCATGGTTTTATCTGATTGCTAATCATATGGACTACCTATGCTCTGGTACACAGAACTGACGGATCCTATCTTGATACACATAGGACACCCTGAGGATATCTATCTACACCCAACGAACAGGCGGAGGTCTGATCTAAATAGATCGGTGAAGTGACTGCCGTCTAAGTGTAGAAGATGTCTCATGTGCCCACAATGGCATCTCAAGTCTAAGAATCACAGTGCTACTCAACCCAAGAAGATTATTGACGCTGGTGTACCATCCATTAAGAATCGTCGGTGAGTCGTTCAGTGTTTATCCGCTATAAACACCTACACGTCTATACTAGTCCCAAGACTAATGGTTCATTGAGAAAACCCATTGGGAATCATATATTCAGTATACGACATGTACCGGTCTTCAACGGGTTTACTATACTGACCAAGTAGTGGTAAACCTTGACCAGGAACAGTCTGAGAATGACAAGTCATGATACTTCTCAATGTCCGTTATTGGACGCTTTTGCCAACTGTATCATGACTAATCATTCTCGGGTCATTACGTATTTACCATATAAAAGATTAGTTATATATAGGGAAACTGCATAATTATTACTAATAATAACGTTTTACAGAGTAGTAAACAAAAATACAACCGGGAAGTGGCGCTCTGAGAACCAAACCCCTACAAATACGCCCTAGAAGTCAATTAATCTGAGCCGTGTCTCCTTGGACTACAATTCCAGAATTTGAGTCACATGATTAACATCTCGCTGTTCGGTATGAAATCTAAAACTCCGTTGACAATACATCCACTGTACTCATACGCCTGCATTTGAGGCCATAAGCCAAAGAAACCAACGAGGATTGCGAGTCCAATTGACCATTTTCCACTTGATTAATAATCTGACAATGAAATATATGTGTTAATATAACAAACTGAAATTCTAATGTTAGGACAAAATAAATATAAAATATTATAACTTACAGTTGTCTCAAACCATTTAGGAAATTCTTTTTTGTGGGTTTCATAACATTATGGTCACCAGCAATTTGTAGCATTGTTAGATGTTGCCTACAATAAATTATCACGGTTAATGTATGGAAAAAATTCAGTAATGATGCACAGAAAACTTACGTTAAATACGGTTGCACTTATCACAATTACTCAATATAAACCATGCGCACGTTGAACTTCCTGACGGGTTATAGTAATTTGACACCTACTGCCCCAAATGGTCTGTAATTTTGACGGAACACTGTGATCTCTTGGCTATACTGCATCTCCATCATGTTTCGTGGCCGACGATTGAAATGAGTTTCAATATCTCCATGTACACGAACAAAATGTTATTGCTTCATTTATTATAACAGCTTCAGCTATTGAACCTTCAGGTCGTGCCTTGTTTTTGACATATGTTTGTAATCTCCCAAAGCTCTGCAGATATGACACAAGTTTGCATTAACACTAAATTCTATGCACATAAAAACGGTTACAAATTTTCTTATATAAAACTGTATATTATATAGATATATATATATAATATATAGTTAATCTCAATGGATACATCCATCTGTAATGGACAGGACCTCCCTTCTAGCTTCATCCGGTAAATGCACAGCCAGATGTACATTGACATCAAAGAAAGCGGGGGTGGCAAATTCGCTCCAGTGCATAGGATTATCACGATCATCGTAGAGTTATCGTCAATAACAGAGTGCTTAATGTCTCTGACACACTTGTTTAAAGAAGCACATATGGATCAAGTACGGACGTTGTCGCATACATGAAGGGGTTATTTAGGGGGTGAATCCGGTAACGCAGCAGGGAAGCGGTGAAAATCCGATTTTCAGATTTCAAAACTTTTTCTCGGATAAATTAAATAAACATATTTATTTAATATTCCAATAATCAAATTATGAAAATAAATTCAATAAAATATTTTTAGGTGAATTTACCGAAATACCCTTGCTTTGTATTTTTGTCCGTTTTAGTCCGAAATTGATCCAATCAATTTTGAATGATTCTAAATCATTTCTAAGATGAACTTATGATGTTCAAAACATCAAAACACCAAAGCAACCAAAAATCCCAATTTTTTTATCAAGGCCGTGAGCCTCATTGGGGTCAATTTTGGCATTTTGCATTTCATGCTTCAAGACACATCCAAATGATATCCAATCAACATGAAACTTTGTATGCATCATATACACACATAAATACACAACATATATGAAAACCCCCAAATTTGGAATTAGTCATAAACCCTAATTTTTCAATTTCCTCAAATTGGACAAATTATGCCATTTACATTAAATCAAATGTTTCAATCATCAATCTTTCATCCAATTCAAGTCTCAACACAATGAAACAACTCAAGATCAAATCTAGGTCATTTAAGAGTGGGTCAACAACTCTAGAATAGCAACATGGTTTCATAAACCTTAAAAGATTACATATAACTACAATAGTCATATCCTTTCTTCATCATACATGTTACAAATTTCACCAAATTTCCATCAACAAAAACCACAAAGAACAAAGAAAGAAATAAACTAAGGATATCAAATATGAAAGCCTAGATCCTAAGGAACAATTCCTACTAATAGTAAGTTGGAGAAAACTTACTAAAATCAAGCTTTCTTGGATTTTTCTTTCTTTCTCAAAGTTCTTTAAGCTTTCTTCAATGGAGTTTTCTTTTGTGAAATGTGTATTAGGTTAAGTGTTAAATGAAAAGAAAATCAATTTATACTTGTTCAATTAATGCCTTGGCCGAAAATACCAAATACAAAACAAGTAAAATAATTTCAATTTCATTTCAAGTTCATTTGGTCAACTTGACAAATATCTTAAAAACAACTTTATTAGATATTTATTTTGGTCAACAAATGCAACTAACATCATTAACTTAAATATCCTAACATAAGATATTTATATTTTAATTAATTTAATCATTTAACAATTAAATAATAATTAATTAATCAAATACAAATATATTAAATATATGTATAATATTTACATTAAATATTAAAAACATATATTCATTTAGGATAAAAGTCAAATAACTCATTTTGACTATTAATTAATGTGTATTTAAATTAATCAAGTATTAAATGTAAATACACAATAATTAAGTAAATGACTATCTAGTCTCTTTAGCATGTATCTTGCGTTTAACCATTAAACGACTTTATAAATAATCAATATTATTTTTATGTTGCTCTAGTGCTCAACGAGTATGTTTCATTATTGAGACTCTCTAGGTTCAGGTATATCCGTCACGAAATCAAATTTCGTGTCCATAATCTATCCACCCGTAGATTATGACGATCACGGATAATCTCGCTGAACCATACAGGTCGAGGTCATCGCAAATGTATAATTCCTCCGTCACAGGTATCCGGATAAATCCCAGAGATATAGATGTAAACGTCAAATCTCTATCGGGACTATCCAGTCGACTATTCTATTAGCAATCTCAAAAAGAATGTTTAGAACTAGCTTCTAAACTTACCACGGGCCCATGGTTTTATCTGATTGCTAATCATATGGACTACCTATGCTCTGGTACACAGAACTGACGGATCCTATCTTGATACACATAGGACACCCTGAGGATCTATCTACACCCAACGAACAGGCGGAGGTCTGATCTAAATAGATCGGTGACGTGACTGCCGTCTAAGTGTAGAAGATGTCTCATGTGCCCACAATGGCATCTCAAGTCTAAGAATCACAAGTGCTACTCAACCCAAGAAGATTCTTATTGACGCTGGTGTACCATCCATTAAGAATCTTCGGTGAGTCGTTCAGTGTTTATCCGCTATAAACACCTACACGTCTATACTAGTCTCCAAGACTAATGGTTCATTGAGAAACCATTGGAATCATATATTCCAGTATACGACATGTACCGGTCTCAACGGGTTTACTATACTGACCAAGTAGTGTAAACCTTGACCAGGAACTGTCTGAGAATGACAACGTCATGATACGACTCAATGTCCGTTGCGACGCTTTTGCAACTGTATCATGACTAATCATTCTAGGGTCATTACGTCTTTACCATATAAAATATAGATTATATTATAGAAACTGCATATATTATTCATAATAATAATGTTTTACAGAAGTATTTAAAAAATACAACCGGGAATTGGCGCTCTGAGCACCAACCCCTACAAAATCTCCCACTTGCTCTAGTGCCAATATCGATTGTATCTAATACCCATCGACTCCACGTGTTTATCAAACAACTTCGGAGGTATGGCCTTCGTCAGCGGGTCTGCTACGTTGTCTTCACTCGGTACCTTGCACACGACAATATCCCCTCGCGACACGATCTCTCGAATGATGTGGTACTTGCGTTCCACATGCTTCGACTTCTGATGCGCCCTCGGTTCCTTTGCTTGCGCAATGGCTCCAGTATTATCACAGTATAACGGAATCGCATTCTCGATACTTGGGACAACTCCCAATTCTGTGATAAAGTTCTTTATCCACACAGCCTCTTTTGCGGCTTCAGAAGCTGCAATATATTCCGCCTCAGTGGTGGAATCAGCTGTCGATCCCTGTTTGGAACTCTTCCAACAAACTGCACCTCCGTTAAGGGTAAAGACAAATCCAGATGTAGACTTTCTATCATCGGGATCCGATTGGAAATCGGAGTCTGTATACCCGTTAACCTGCAGTTCGTTTCCTCCATATTAATCAACTTATCCTTAGTACCTTTAAGATACTTTAGGATATGTTTAATGGCCATCCAATGGTCATTACCTGGATTGGACTGATATCGACTAGTTACGCTAACAGCGAAACTGATATCAGGCCTCGTACATAACATGGCATACATTATGCTACCCAAACACGAAGCATAAGGTTGGTTAGACATTCTAACCTTCTCATCTTCTGTTTGTGGACACATCTTCTTAGAAAGATGAATCCCATGTCTGAACGGTATGTTTGCTGTCTTACAGTTACCAAAGCTATACCGTTCCAAGATCTTATCTACGTACGTTGATTGGGATAACCCAATCAGCCTCCTTTGTCTATCTCGATAGAGTTTTATCCCTAAAACATAGGAAGCTTCTCCCAGGTCCTTCATGGAGAAATTCTTACAGAGATATGCTTTGACGCTTTGTAACATACCTAAATCATTCCCAATGATTAGGATGTCATCAACATACAGGACTAAAAATACGACCATGCTCCCACTGGCCTTCTGATACACACAGGATTCTTCCGAATTCTTGAGAAAACCAGACGATCTGATAATCTCGTCGAATCGAAGATTCCAACTTCGTGAAGCTTGTTTAAGTCCATAAATGGACTTCTTAAGCTTACATACCATACCCGAGGTTTCGCTGGATGTGAAACCTTCCGGCTGTTCCATATAGATTTCTTCATCAAGAAATCCATTTAGAAAAGCCGTTTTGACATCCATTTGCCAAATCTCGTAGTCATGATACGCAGCTATAGAAAGCAAAATCCGGATAGACTTAAGCATTGCTACCGGCGAAAAAGTTTCATCGTAGTCGACGCCAGGTCGCTGCGTGTAACCTTTTGCTACCAGTCGGGCCTTGTAAGTTTCAACCTTACCGTCAGGCCCGCGCTTCCTCTTGTAAACCCATTTACAACCGATAGGAACAATTCCTTCGGGAAGCGGAATCAAGTCCCAAACTTGATTTTCATGCATTGAGTCTATCTCGGATTTCATGGCACTTTGCCATTTCACGGAGTCGATGTCCAACATCGATTCTCTATAGGTGAAAGGATCTGTCTCTTCAACTAAGAGAACATCCAGACTTTTTCTTGTATCAAATACAAGCGTTCAGGAGGTCTAGATACCCTTTCCGACCTACGGAGTGTGTGTGTTGAAGGTCCTTCATCTACTTGAACTTCAGGTTCCTCCGTTGGTTCGTTGTTTTCAGGTTGGACTTCATCAAGCTCAACCTGTCTATGATCACCACCTTCTGACAAAAATTCTACTTCTAGAAATTTTGCGAAGCGAGCTACGAACACATTTCGATGCTCGGTATCATAGAACAGATATCCCCTCGTATTTGAGGGATATCCAACAAACCTAAACTTTTGCCCTCGAGGCGAAAGCTTACTTTGCTGAGTTACCCTGACATAGGCAGGACAACCCCAAACCTTAATATAATTAAGATTCGGTCTCCTACCGAACCATATCTGATACGGTGTCGTAGGAGGAACAGCCTTTGAAGGAATCTTATTCAAAAGATGTGCGGCTGTTAAGAGACAGTAACCCCATAAGTAATAGGGCAAATCTGTGAAACTCAACATCGATCGGACCATATCCAATAAAGTCCGATTTCTCCTTTCAGATACACCATTGTGCTGTGGTGTACCTGGAGGAGTATATTGAGCGAGAATCCCATTCTCCTTCATATAATCCATGAACTCACCACTCATATATTCGCCGCCTCGATCTGATCGAAGGCATTTAATATATTTACCAGTTGTTTTTCTACTTCATTTCGGAACTCTTTGAACTTTTCAAAGGTTTCCGATTTATGTCGCATCAAATACACATAACCGTACCGTGACAAATCATCGGTAAAGGTAACGAAGTACGAATAACCACTGTGAGCAGTTTGACTTAGTGGACCACATACATCAGAATGTACGAGTTCCAGTAAGTTAGTGGCACGGTGTCCAACACCAGAAAATGGGGGCTTGGTCATTTTACCCTGAATACAGGATTCACAAGTTGGATAGGATTCAATGGTAAGATCTGATATCAAACCATTCCTAACCAATGGGTAAGGCGTTTAACGCCAATGTGACCAAGTCTCATATGCCAAAGTTCAGTATTATTAATTACAGGTAAACTACGTTTATTAACTCCAGTATTTAATATATCTTTTGAAGTTTGCAATGTATAATGACCATGCTGGTTTGGACAACTAAGGATCTGAATATTATTTTTATCATATAAATACAAAGAACTATTCTTAATATTAATACAATAGCCTTCTGTATCCAATACAAAAAGTGATATAATATTAGCGACACATCCTGGTACAAAATGACAGTCATATAACAAAAGTGTCCCATTCGGCAATGAGATCTCGCATACTCCCACTGCAACTGCATCCAAAGAGTCTCCACTCCCGAACCGCAACTGCATCTCCCCTGGCTTCAGCCTCCTACTTTCCTTCAGCACCTGCAACGAATTGCAAATGTGAATGGGACAAGCAGAATCTAAAATCCAGCTGGATGTAACGGCTTCACAAGCCAAAGATAAATCAATAACTGGAAAAATAAAAGTACCTGATGTAGATGCTCTGTCTCTCCTCAGCTGGGCAATGTAATCTGGACAGTTCCTTTCCAGTGCCCGACCTTGCCGCAGTGGTGGCATTTGTCTTCAGAAGCCCTTTTGGGCTTGGCTATCTTCGCCTGCTGTGGAGGACCGAAGGCTTCTTCTTCTTCCCTTTCTTCTTCTTTCCCTTGGACATTCCTTGGGAAGAAGCAGACAGAGAAGTAGATCTAGGTGGGCGAGTCGGTACTCCCTTCTTCAGATCCTCTTCTGCCGTGAGCAACATCCTATGTAGCTCCTGGTAGGTGCAGACTGTCCCGTGCATGTTGAAGTACATCACAAACTGGCGGAATGAAGCTGGCAGAGAACCAAGAATGACACTCCTACCGAGAATGTCATTCAGGATGAGATTATGTTGCCTCAATTGATCGATCAAATCGATCATTTGAAGAACATGTGGGCTAACACTTTGCCCCTCATCCAGACGCGCATGGAACAGTTCCATGGCGACCTTGTGAACAATAACCTGTTCCTGGTTCTCGAACGATTGTCTTAATCGCGTTATCATACTATAGGAATCTGATGTTCCATAGTATTGTTGCTTGAGTTTCGGAGAGAGCGAACTAAGGATGTATGATTTAACCCTTAAATCATCATTCTTCCAAGCTTCAAAAACTTGGCGTTCCTCCTCCGAAGCATCCTCACCCACTGCAAGGGGTAAAGGACCCTCAAGAACATAACCCAACTTTTCGGAATCGAGGACAATCCTCAAATCCAATTCCCAGTCTGCAAAGTTCTCAGCGCCTTTCAGTTTGTTCGCATCTAACATACGCGCAAACTGGTTTGTGGATTGACCCGCCATCGCAAATCTATCATATAGATCACGAAAAACGGTTAGCAGAAATTAAGCAGTTTCATATAATATCAAAAGCATAAACTAGATCATGGATTTTTAATCTAATATGCCCCTCCCACTAAATCATGCAATACTGTAATCCCAAAACAGAATACAAATAATTAATAATTAAATTAAATATAAATAGTGAAAAGTGGATCCCGTGAATATATTTCAGCTCACAGCAGAGGCACGGTCTCGCCTACGTATATTCATCAGGTAGACAACTCATTTGTCAATCATTCACTAATGACTCCTAAGTACCGGTCCTGGCCGTTTCTCGTTGTCGCTGCGAAGGCAGGCCCACAAGGAGACGTACCAAGGTTAAACTCGTCAATGATAAACTCAAGTTACTTACGTAATCCTGACAGCTAGGGCACGTTCAGAATTCCGCTTTTACTTGGATTTATCTAGTATCTGATATACATCCGGTATAAATAAATCTTTATCGGCTACACCCTCACAGCAGAGGCACGGTCTCGGATGTAGTCACAAAGAAGTATTCATAAACCGTATTGACAAGACGGACCATATAACATGCATCAAATACAAAATTACATTTAAACCTTATTATTAGGGATTTTCCGCTAAGTGTCATACACCCTAAATCTAACCAGTTTAGATCCTAATAAGCATGCATAAAGTCAAGAAAACATGATTAAACATTGATTCAATGAAGGCTAATCATATTAGGTGGCCTAGAATCAGACTCGCTCTGATACCATTTTGAAGGGGTTATTTAGGGGGTGAATCCGGTAACGCAGCGGAAGCGGTGAAAATCCGATTTTCAGATTTCAAAACTTTTTCTCGGATAAATTAAATAAAATATTTATTTAATATTCCAATAATCAAATTATGAAAATAAATTCAATAAAACATTTTAAGTGAATTTACCGAAATACCCTTGCTTGTATTTTTGTCCGTTTTAGTCCGAAATTGATCCAATCAATTTTGAATGATTCTAAATCATTTCTAAGATGAACTTATGATGTTCAAAACATCAAAACACCAAAGCAACCAAAATCCCCATTTTTCTTATCAAGGCCGAGCCTCACTTGGGTTCAATTTGTGCATTTTGCATTTCATGCTTCAAAACACATCCAAATGATATCCAATCAACATGAAACTTTATGCATCATATACACACATAATACACAACATATATGAAAACCCCCAAATTTGGAATTAGTTATGAACCCTAATTTTTCAATTTCCACAATTGGACAAATTAGGCCATTTACATTAAATCAATGTTTCAATCATCAATCTTTCATCCAATTCAAGTCTCAACACAATGAAACAACTCAAGATCAAATCTAGGTCATTTAAGAGTGGGTCAACAACTCTAGAATAGCAACATGGTTTCATAAACCTTAAAAGAATACATATAACTACAATAGTTACATCCTTTCTTCATCATACATGCTTTACAATTTCACAAATTTCCATCAACAAAAACCACAAAGAACAAAGAAAGAAATAACCTAAGGATATCAAATATGAAAGCCTAGATCCTAAGGAACAATTCCTTACTAATAGTAAGTTGAGAAAACTTACTAAAATCAAGCTTTCTTGGATTTCTTTCTTCTCAAGTTCTTTAAGCTTTCTTCAATGGAGTTTCCTTTTGTGAAATGTGTATTAGGTTAAGTGTTAAATGAAAAGAAAATCAATTTATACTTGTTCAATTAATGCCTTGGCCGAAAATACCAAATACAAAACAAGTAAAATTAATTTCAATTTCATTTCAAGTTCATTTGGTCAACTTGACAAATATCTTAAAAACAACTTTATTAGATATTTATTTGGTCAACAAATGCAACTAACATCATTAACTTTAAATATCCTAACATAAGATATTTATATTTTAATTAATTTAATCATTTAACAATTAAATAATCAATTAATTAATCAAATACAAATATATTAAATATATGTATAATATTTACATTAAATATTAAAAACATATATTCATTTAGGATAAAAGTCAAATAACTCATTTTGACTATTAATTAATGTGTATTTAAATTAATCAAGTATTAAATGTAAATACACAATAATTAAGAAATGACTATCTAGTCTCTTTAGCATGTATCTTGCGTTTAACCATTAAACGACTTTATAAATAATCAATATTATTTATTTATGTTGCTCTAGTGCTCAACGAGTATGTTTCATTATTGAGACTCTCTAGGTTCAGGTATATCCGTCACGAAATCAAATTTCGTGTCCATAATCTATCCACCCGTAGATTATGACGATCACGGATAATCTCGCTGAACCATACAGGTCGAGGTCATCGCAAATGTATAATTCCTCCGTCACAGGTATCCGGATAAATCCCAGAGATATAGATGTAAACGTCAAATCTCTATCGGGACTATCCAGTCGACTATTCTATTAGCAATCTCAAAAAGAATGTTTAGAACTAGCTTCTAAACTTACCACGGGCCCATGGTTTTATCTGATTGCTAATCATATGGACTACCTATGCTCTGGTACACAGAACTGACGGATCCTATCTTGATACACATAGGACACCCTGAGGATCTATCTACACCCAACGAACAGGCGGAGGTCTGATCTAAATAGATCGGTGACGTGACTGCCGTCTAAGTGTAGAAGATGTCTCATGTGCCCACAATGGCATCTCAAGTCTAAGAATCACAAGTGCTACTCAACCCAAGAAGATCTTATTGACGCTGGTGTACCATCCATTAAGAATCTTCGGTGAGTCGTTCAGTGTTTATCCGCTATAAACACCTACACGTCTATACTAGTCTCCAAGACTAAGTTCATTGAGAAACCATTGGAATCATATATTCCAGTATACGACATGTACCGGTCTCAACGGGTTTACTATACTGACCAAGTAGTGTAAACCTTGACCAGGAACTGTCTGAGAATGACAACGTCATGATACGACTCAATGTCCGTTGCGACGCTTTTGCAACTGTATCATGACTAATCATTCTAGGGTCATTACGTCTTTACCATATAGAATATAGATTATATTATAGAAACTGCATATATTATTCTATAATAATATGTTTTACAGAAGTATTTAACAAAAATACAACCGGGAATTGGCGCTCTGAGCACCAACCCCTACAATACATTCGGGGGGAGATAAGGTCGAATGCCAAATGAAGGAGAATCTCGAGCAGCAATGACAATCGGACTCTTTAATCCCGTTATTGTATCATCTCTGACCCAACGCCCAATATTGGATGCATAATTATCAGGGAATTTAAACCATTTTCAGCCAATCACAGAATTTTTCTTCCGTTGATTGAGCACATAACTAGCAGGAGGCTTAATAAAACCTCGAGAGGAGTCTTGTAAATGCAATTCACTGTGATTCTAAGATTGTAGGTCCAATCTAGCATTTACAGTGTCTTTTGTCTTACCGGAATATTGAATAGTGTACCCACTAACTCTCACAAATATTTTTCTCTATATGCATTACATCCAAATTATGTCGCAAACTCAGAGTCCCCCAATATTCTAACTCAAAGAAAATACTTTTTCCTGTCCAATTCAACTCTTCAGGTAACCGTTTTCGATTTTTATCTCTATTATTAGGATGTTTACCTGGTGGTGTGTCTTTGAGATGTTGATGTTGGCAAAGTATGTCAAATGCAGACAATCGACTGGGCTTACTCTGAGGTTCATGTTGCCCGTTAAATAATTTACTCCTCCGCCAAGGATGACTCGACTCAAGAAATCTCATGTGCCCCGTGTATCCGATTTTATTCCGTAATCGTTGCGAATGTGTATGATCCGCACAAACTGGACATGCCATGTATCCCTTAGTGCTCCATCCAGATAATGAACCATAGGCTGGAAAATCATTAATGGTCCATAATAATGCGGCATGCATCTGAAAATACTGCTCTGAAGCTGCATCATAGGTATGCACACCCACATTCCATAATGTTTGTAACTCCTCGATCAATGGTCTCAAGTAAATATTTATATCTTTACCAGGTGAACGTGGACCAGGGATAAGCAATGACATAAACATGAACGGATCCTTCATACATTTCCATGGAGGTAAGTTATATGGAATGACAATAACGGGCCAGATGCTATAAGAGTTGTACATATTCTCAAATGGGTTAAAACCATCAGAGGCAAGACCTAACCTGACATTACGGGGGTCCTCAGCGAAACGGGGGTACATGTCATCAAATTCCTTCTATTCGGTTCCGTCCGCAGGATGTCTAAGTATGCCCTCCGCACCGATCCTCTTTTCATGATGCCACATCATATCAGTCGCTGTGTGTCGTGACATGAACAATCTCTGCAGCCTGGGCGTTAAAGGGAAATATCGCAATATCTTTTGAGGCACTTTCTTCCCCATACCACGGACTTTGTACCGACTTTCACCACATATCGGACAATGTTCAAGTGATTCATACTCGGTACGAAATAATACACAATCAAACTTACAAGCATGAATGGATTCATACCCCATTCCCAGATCACGCAACATTTTCTTTGCCTCGTAGTACGACTTAGGCAATTCGCTTCCAACCGGTAACATTTGGGCCAGTAACTCTAACATCATATCGATACTTTTGTTGGTCATTCTGTTGATCACTTTAATGTGTAATAATTTCACAACGAAATTCAAGATCGACATTCCAGCACCTTCGAATGGAATTTTTTTTGCCTCATCAAGTAGTTCACTAAATAAATTTTGATCATTTCCACTTAACACTGGCATGTCGCCACTAACACTATGACCAAGTTGTGGACCTTGTAAGTCATGTAAAATATCGGCGATCTCATCGTTTGCAGGTTGATTGTAACTACTGCTCCCTTCACCGACATCAAAAACCGTGACTGAGAATGATACTGCTCACCGTGATAAATCCACGTACGGTAAGTTGGTGATATTCCTGGCATGTATAAATGATTATGAACTTCATCTAACCGCTTCCTTTTCCTATTCAAACAATTTGCACATGGACAACGAACACGACCTTCTGCATCAATGTGTTGCTTTGCGACTTCCATAAACTCAGACACTCCATTACGATATTCAACACTCAATCTATCCAGAGAGCTCATCCAATTTCTATCCATTTCAGCAGAATACCTAAATATAATAATATAATTATTAGATATCATTTTACAGTAATCAACATTACTAATTCAGTAATACTTAATTTAAGCATATATATATATATATATATTTGGTTGATAAATTAATAGTTTACAAAAAAATTATATTTTATTAATTATATACTTACTCTACATATATGAATCATAAATCAATAACAAACAACATATAAACAACATATAAACAACATATTGTACGTGCCAAATTTGGGCCAAGGACAAAACTGTCTTTCACTTCGAACACAATACCAAGTGAGGCCCAAAGCAATAACTCAGCCCATTAAACTCTAAACGCTTTACAAAAATAAAAGGACAAACCATTTGACCGATTCTCTCTTTTCCCCAACAAGAATATATCGCCCACATGCAAAATATTCTCCCTGCCGAAAGCAGAGACAATAAGCATGTTATGGGGACCCATTTCTCATGTGCAGATCAGAGAATTCACCTTTCTCCTCCTATAAAATGAAGCATAATTCATGAAGTGGGGGGGGGGGGCTTCTCAACTCTGATGCAGGCTTCACTTATTTCTTACAATCCCCTGCTCTCTGACATTAGCATTCTCAGAGCTCTCCATCCCCTTATAGACTTACCACCACCGCCCGCACGGCCACCCAGAGAGGTCAAGGTAACTTCAAACCTTACTTTTCACATTGATATATTTACTGTTCATTTCAGACTACTGACTTGAGCGTCGGAGTGCCCCCGGCACCCACCACACCGGTGGGTAGTCTACTCCCTCCCGCTTACTCTACCTTTGTCTTGCAGGATCGCTAATGCCCCCAACCTACAAATTCTAATTGAGGACCTCGGTCGAAAACCAGCGTCCACAATTTGGCGCCCACCGTGGGGCCTTAGCGATTCATAGCAGGCAAGGATTTCCCAATCTACGATTCCTAAAACACAGCCAACCATGGTTTCTAGAAGTGAGCGAACATCAGATCTAATGACCACACTGCTAGCCATACTCCAAGAACGATTACGCACCTCAGGAGAAGAGAATCAAGTCACGTGAATTCCAAAACAACCCTCCATAAGCAATTAAAAAAAATCTCCTCAACTTCCCAATCAACTTTTCCAGTCGACATACATGGATAAGTGTTTGCAGATATTCTTCAAACGACTCGCATACACGAGGTATTTATGTAATTACTTCAGTCGACATGTATGAATGAATGATTCAAGTATTTCTTTCAGTCGACATATATGCATAATATTTATGCAGGTAAATCTCAGTCGACAAATATGAGAATTGTTCATGTTGTTGTTTCATACGACATGTATATATAAGATGGTTGCAGATATATTCCAGTTAACAAGCATCAGATAATGTTTCATGTATTTCTTTCAGTCGACATATTTGTATGAATTTATACAGATTCTCCAGTCGACTCATACCTATGAAGAAGAGTTCATATAATCACTTCAGTCGACATACAGGTATAAAGTGATTGCATGTCTACTTCAGTCGACATTATTACGAGATTTTGCATATATATTCCAGTCGACATGTATGAATGAATGATTCAAGTATTTCTTTCAGTCGACATATATGCACGGAGTTTATGCAGAGACATTCCAGTCAAAAAAAAATGTGAAATATTCATGTTATTGTATACATAAGATGGTTGCATATATATTCCAATCGAAATGTGTGAATAAATGATTCATTTATCTCTTTCAGTCGACATATATGCATAATATTTATGCAGGTACATCCCAGTCGACAAATATGAGAATTGTTCATGTTATTGTTTCATACGACATGTATATATAAGATGGTTGCATATATATTCCAATCGAAATGTGTGAATAAATTATTCAAGTATTTCTTTCAGTCGACATATATGCATAATATTTATGCAGGTAAATCTCAGTCGACAAATATGAGAATTGTTCATGTTATTGTTTCATACGACATGTATATATAAGATGGTTGCAGATATATTCCAGTTAACAAGCATCATAGAATGTTTCATGTATTTCTTTCAGTCGACATATTTGTATGAATTTATACAGATTCTCCAGTCGACTCATACCTATGAAGAAGAGTTCATATAATCACTTCAGTCGACACAAGGATGTGAATTCTTCATATGAACTTCATTCGACACGTGTGTACGAGTATGTTTGTGAATATACTCCATTCAACACTTGAACTTTTTGGATTCAGAATGAGAGGAACGTCCCAGTCGACATGCACTCGACACTACATGGGTACTTGATGTGAAGATATTCCAGTCGACATGCATAAAGAAGACTTGGCAAAGACATCCCACTCGACACTACATGAGGACTTGATGTGAAGATATTCCAGTCGACATGTATGTATGAAGACTTTGCAGGGACATTCCAGTCGACACTACACTATATGGAGACTTGGTGTGAAGACATTCCACTAGACACTATATGGGGACTTGGCGTGTGCATCCCAATCGACATTACCTGGTATGGCTTGCACTTTTAAAATATCCCAGTCGACATTAGTAAGGCATGAGACTTGTTAAGGATGTCTCACTCGACATTAGTGTATTGTTTGACACTAGTTAAGGATGTCTCAGTCGACATCTACATGTGTAGCTTGGGACTTGTTGTGGACCTTATGCATGTATAGCTTGATGCTTGATATTTGTCCCAATCGACATCTACATGTGTAGCTTGGGACTTGTTGTGGACCTTATGCATGTATAGCTTGATGCTTGATATTTGTCCCAATCGACATCTACATGTGTAGCTTGGGACTTGTTGTGGACCTTATGCATGTATAGCTTGATGCTTGATATTTGTCCCAATCGACATCTACATGTGTAGCTTGGGACTTGTTGTGGACCTTATGCATGTATAGCTTGATGCTTGATGTCAGTCCCAATAGACATTACAATATGTAGCTTGGGACTTGTAGTGGATCCTATGTGTGTCTGGCTTGATGCTTGATGTCAGTCCCAATAGACATTACAATGTGTAGCTTGGGACTTGTTGTGAATCTTATGCATGTATGGCTTGGTGCTTGGTGTTTGTCCCAATCGACATCTACATGTGTAGCTTGGGACTTGTTGTGAATCTTATGCATGTATGGCTTGGTGCTTGGTGTTTGTCCCATCGACATCTACATGTGTAGCTTGGGACTTGTTGTGAATCTTATGCATTTATGGCTTGATGCTTGGTGTTTGTCCCAATCGACATCTACATGTGTAGCTTGGGACTTGTTGTGAATCTTATGCATTTATGGCTTGATGCTTGGTGTTTGTCCCAATCGACATCTACATGTCTGTAGCTTGGGACTTGTTGTGGATTCTATGCGTGTATGGCTTGATGATTGATGTTTGTCCCAATCGACATCTACATATGTAGCTTGGGACTTGTTGTGGACCTTATGCATGTATAGCTTGATGCTTGATATTTGTCCCAATCGACATCTACATGTGTAGCTTGGGACTTAATGTGGATCTTATGCATGTATGACTTGATGATTGATGTTTGTCCCAATCGACATCTACATATGTAGCTTGGGACTTGTTGTGGATCCTATGTGTGTATGGCTTGATGCTTTATGTTTGTCCCATTCGACATCCACATGTGTGTAGTATGGGAATTATTATAGTTACAACACTTGCATGTCTTGAGATGTGATATAAATCCCAGTCGACATCATCTAGTACGTAGCTTGGGAATTATTATAGTTACAACACTTGCATGTCTTGAGATGTGATATAAATCCCAATCGACATTACCTGGTTCAGTCGACTGGGAACATCCACCATTGGCTCATGTAGAGTCAAGTCGAAGATCTGGCCTTCATCTGGTCAGACGACATTGTAGATTCCCCTGGTCTTTTGACCCGTAGTATGGGGATTATCCTGACCTACATCTGGTTCAGTCGACTGGGAACATTCCCCTATGGCTCATGTAGAGTCAACATATGACCTTCATCTGGTCAATAAAAATTTGAAGACTCCACTGGTCCTTGACTAATAGTATGGAGATTATCCTGAACCTTCGTCTGGTTCAGTCGACTGGGAACATCCCCTATGGCTCATGTAGAGTCAACATACGACCTTCATCTGGTCTAGAAAAATTTGAAAACTCCCCTGGTCTTTGACCAGTAGTATGGAGATTGTCCTGACCTTCATCGGGTTCAGTCGACTGGGAACATCCCCTATGGCTCATGTAGAGTCAACATACGACCTTCATCTGGTCTAGAAAAATTTGAAAACTCCCCTGGTCTTTGACCAGTAGTATGGAGATTGTCCTGACCTTCATCGGGTTCAGTCGACTGGGAACATCCCATGTGGCTCATGTAGAGTCAACATATGACCTTCATCTGGTCTAGAAAATTTTGAAGACTCCCCTGGTCTTTGACCAGTAGTATGGAGATTGTCCTGACCTTCATCTGGTTCAGTCGACTGGGAACACTCCTCATGGCTCATGTAGAGTCAAAGTTGAAGACCTGGCCTTCATCTGGTCCAGAAGACATTGTAGACACCCCTGGTCTTAGACCAGTAGTATGGAGATTGTCCTGACCTTCATCGGGTTCAGTCGACTGGGAACATCCCCTATGGCTCATGTAGAGTCAACATACGACCTTCATCTGGTCTAGAAAAATTTGAAAACTCCCCTGGTCTTTGACCAGTAGTATGGAGATTGTCCTGACCTTCATCGGGTTCAGTCGACTGGGAACATCCCCTGTGGCTAATGTAGAGTCAACATATGACCTTCATCTGGTCTAGAAAAATTTGAAGACTCCCCTGGTCTTTGACCAGTAGTATAGAGATTGTCCTGACCTTCATCTGGTTCAGTCGACTGGGAACATCCCCTATGGCTCATGTAGAGTCAACATACGACCTTCATCTGGTCTAGAAAAATTTGAAAACTCCCCTGGTCTTTGACCAGTAGTATGGAGATTGTCCTGACCTTCATCGGGTTCAGTCGACTGGGAACATCCCCTATGGCTCATGTAGAGTCGACATACGACCTTCATCTGGTCTAGAAAAATTTGAAAACTCCCTCCCCTGGTCTTTGACCAGTAGTATGGAGATTGTCCTGACCTTCATCGGGTTCAGTCGACTGGGAACATCCCCTGTGGCTCATGTAGAGTCAAATGGAAGACCTGAACCTTCATCTGGTTCAGTCAACTGGGAACATTCCCCATTGGCTCATGTAGAGTCAAGTCGTAGATCTGGCCTTCATCTGGTCCAGAAGACATTTTAGAGTTAAGTTGAAGTTTTAAACTTCAGCTACTTCAAAAGACATAGAAGACATCTATTATCAGGATCAAATCTCCGATGATACACTCGACATATTACTCTTCAAGTCAAATGCTCTTTGACTTAAAGAGTAGGGAACAAACTGTACGTGCCAAATTTGGGCCAAGGACAAAACCGTCTTTCACTTCGAACACAATACCAAGTGAGGCCCAAAGCAATAACTCAGCCCATTAAACTCTAAACCCTTTACAAAAATAAAAGGACAAACCATTTGACCGATTCTCTCTTTTCCCCAACAAAGAATATATCGCCCACATGCAAAATATTCTCCCTGCCGAAAGCAGAGACAATAAGCATGTTATGGGGACCCATTTCTCATGTGCAGATCAGAGAATTCACCTTTCTCCTCTCCTCCTATAAAATGAAGCATAATTCATGAAGTGGGGGGGGCTTCTCAACTCTGATGCAGGCTTCACTTCTTTCTTACAATCCCCTGCTCTCTGACATTAGCATTCTCAGAGCTCTCCATCCCCTTATAGACTTACCACCGCCCGCACGGCCACCCAGAGAGGTCAAGGTAACTTCAAACCTTACTTTTCACATTGATATATTTACTGTTCATTTCAGACTACTGACTTGAGCGTCGGAGTGCCCCCGGAACCCACCACACCGGTGGGTAGTCTACTCCCGCTTACTCTACCTTTGTCTTGCAGGATCGCTAATGCCCCCAACCTACAAATTCTGATTGAGGACCTCGGTCGAAAACCAGCGTCCACACATATATAATCATAAAAATTGAAAATAATAAAGAAATATGAAAGAAGAATTACCTTATCGGAAATTGATTACAATTTTATTGAAAATTTTTAGGAGAGATGTGAGGCTATAGAGGAGAAATTCTCAGATTTCAGAGGATGAAAATGAAGAGAATGAGAGAAAAAACAGAGGGGGAGAAGGGTTGGTGACCTTATGTATTTTAATCTATCTTTAGCGTCGAATTGAGTATTCGACGCTAATTGTTGTCATTTTTAGCGTCGAAACTGTTTTTTCGAAGCTACATGTTGCCGTTTTTAGCGTCGAAACCGTTTTTTCGACGCTAAATATAAAAATTAGCGTCGGATTTAATTTAGACGCGAAAGAATCAAGGACCTGTCGGTGGAAGCTTCATAACTCTTTAGCGTCAAAAATTTGTTCGACGCTAAAAGTATTATTTTTGGCGTCGAATATTCAAAATCGACGCTAATTGTATACGTTTTTTAGCGTCGAAGTTAATTTAGACGCGAAAGAGTCAAGAATTTGTCGGTGGAAACTTCATACACCTTTAGCGACAATATATGTTCGACGCTAAAATTATATTTTTGGCGTCGACTCCATTTTTCGACGCTAAAGTGTAATATTTGGCGCCAAAAATTATTGCAATAATATAATTATTCAGCGTCGAATATTATTCGACGCTAAAGTTCTGTTTTTAGCGTCGAAATATAGTTTCGACGCTAAAACATCAATATTCTGCGTCGAAATTTTATTCCGTCGCTAAAAATATGACATATAGCGTCGACAATGATATTCGACGCTGAAACTAACTTTTAGCGTCGCATAATGTTTCGACGCTAAATATTTGGACGCTAAAAGCCATAATTCTTGTAGTGATAGTAATTGACATTCATTGTAATTATAATATATAATTATTATAAATTTAAAAAGTAAATACATAAAAAGTAAAATTGACTTTAAAGTAACATACTAAAAAATTATTACATTGTTTCAAATACCAAAAAAAAGAAATGAAAATGATTATAATAATCAAAATAATTAAAAGAAAACAAAATGGTAAGAGAAGAAAAATATAAGAAAATGTAAAAAATAAGGACAATTAAAAGATTAGGTTTTTTTTAGGATAAAGGAAATAAGTATATTTAATAAGGTATTTTTATATATATAATATTTACTTTATTTCAGACATTTTTCCTATTCAAATATAAGTTATAAAATTTTATTTTTTCTATTAGGTGGTAACTATCTGAAAAAACAAGCAAAATATATGAAAATAAGTTAAATTAAGACTACACATATAATAACAAATGGGCCCTCCCTCCCTACATGTAAAATATGAGAAATTTCCTGATATACGTAATTTTATCCATGTTAAAGAGAGAAATAAAATTAAAAAAAAAAATTATTTTATTATGTTATTGATATCATGCATGAGATAATTAAATTTCTCCATCAAGTATCACAACAATATCAATTTCTTAAATCTCTTTATAAGGCAATTAACTAAAGGGGGTTGGAGTTGAGTTTTGTATAAAAAAAAAATGATTAATAGTTATTGGATAGGAATATAATTATAATTTAATTTAATTATTTCTTAAATTTATGAGGTAAAAAAATGATACACATAAAAGTGTACAACATATTATAAAAAACCAGTAAAAAAAATATTTAGTCTTATAGTAAAATAATTTTTGTCTTATATTATTTTTTGCAATGAATTTATAAATCAATTTTTGTTTTCTATAAATACCTTAGAGTCTTTACTTTGAAACCACATTCGTCACCTTTCAAACTCTCTCTTCTAGTTTTATATATATTTTCCAACTTTTCTTTTACATTTGTGTATCATATATATATATAAAATATGCTTATGCTGCTAAAATTGGGGGTGGGCTAATATCCTTTCCCTTTTATCTCCTTTATCTCCTTTTGATGGTTGGGATTTAGCCACACATCATGTAATAAATCTAATGGTCATTCTTTTGACATCACATTAATGAATTTGGGAATGGCTTAGCTAAAAGCCAAGCTAAATTACAAGCCAAAAATAAAATCATTTTTTCTCAAACTCATCAAATCAATCGGCTCACTTCTCATTAACAAACAACAAAAAAAAAAAATGAAAAGCTCACTTCTCATTTTTCCGTCCATTGTGGGTTTCTGCTGTTGCTGGTTCGTGAGCTGAAATTGGTGGGTTGTGGTGGGTGGGTTGGGTTGCTGTTCTGGTGTTGATGGTTCTTGAGCTGAAATTGGTGGGTTGTGGTGGCTGTTCTGGTGTTGCTCGTTCCTGGTGGGTGGGTTGTATTTGAAGGGTTTGGTCCAATGTACTTGAAGATCTGGGTTTTGGCTAGACATTAATTGTTGCACGATTTTGGTCCAGTGTACTTGAAGGGTTTAAGATCCAATAGTTGATTATTATATAAACAACAGCATAAGATAGCTGATTATCGTGTTTTGGTTGTTGTGGTTCACTGATTTGTCATTTCTTCTTCTTTTTGTTCTGTTTTATTCTGTTTGGTTGTTCTGGTTCATGTTCTAGAGTTGGTTGATGTTCTAGTGCCTGTTTTGGAGTTGGTTGTTGTTGTTTGAAGAGTTTTATTATGTTTTAGTTCAAATTTAGGTGTATATATATATATATATATTAATTTAACACAACTTACATTTTTTTTATTATTTTTAAACTGATTTTGTAAATTTTAAATAATCAAAAATTAAATTAATAAATAGTAAATTTGTAATATTTATTAAAACAAAAAAATAGAAAAAATACAAATTTGAAATTTAAATCCCAAAGAAAACTATGACAGTTTTGTCAGTGGGAAGGAAAATTTTCACTTACATAGGGGCAATTTTGAAATTTCCGGGGAGACAAGAGGGGGGCGCATGTCAGGAGGGGTGGGAGTAGTAGTTTTCTTCTACCAAATTAAAGAATACTTTTACTACCCACTATTACAAATCACAGTCAATATAAAAAATTTATTGCATTTATAAACAAGTCCAGGAAAAATAGCAGAAAATCCCAGTGTAGTATCTTCTTATTCCACCATTAGAGTACAAAATCAATTCAACAGACAGTGCTTTGTAAGACATCAGAAGTTCACTAGTACTGCACTTTGAAATGCTGTTGTGTTAATAGTTCAATTGACAGAAACACACAAAATGAACTGATCTGCAACCAATTCTGACTGCATCTTTCAAGACAATATCTCCACAAACATATATTGGAGCCTACAAAAGCAAAGTTCAATGATCAAAACTTATAAATATTCAGTCCTAAAATATCAATTATTCCAGAAGCAAAAAAATGCAACCATCGACCCATTACATAAAAAATTCAACTTAATTCAGTGCATCAATTAAAATGTGAACTGAAATCATAATAACCAAAACATAATTCACTTTACAGCTTAAATTTGCAACCAAAAACTTCACAAGCATACATTTATCGCATGTCACATTACAGACATTTGCATCAATATAGAGCCAAAGACTTGCACAACAAAATAAAAAACAAAAAAAGACTACCGAACTAATTATAGAAACTAATGTGGTGTGCTTGAACTATCCTCCATCAAGTCTCCCAATGTTCTAAATCTCGAGCATTCCAAATCATCTTCCTCATCATCTTTCACGTCTTCTATTGCAAGTTGCCGACGAACAGCTGGCTGAGACAATGATTGACTTCGAAATGACCTTTTTTGTTTTCTTAATTCAAGACAAGATTTAAGGCGTTTGTTGCCCTTAAATCTTAATTCCTTTTTCCTTAACCCTTTCACCACAACATCTTGTCCGTCAACATGTACCACATTCGAGATGTTTGCGAACTTATTCGGCTTATCCACGTCATTGGGTCCTACAACTGAGAACTTCTCTAGATCATTATTGAGTGTGGCCAAGCAATACTCAATGGAATCCCATGTATTTGGATTAGAAACATATTTAGAAATGGCACAAGCAAAACTATTTGTATATCTCCGATATCTAATGGCCCTCTCTATCTCTGAATCGACTATCACTGCAGTTGACGAGGTAATACTACTCCGTGCATTTCTCGTCCATCGCGGTATGATGTACTCATCCGGTAAACGTGAAAGAAATCCCTTACCTGTACGTTTCATCACAAAGATTATATGACAACATATTATTCCTGCAAAGGTGAATTTCTTGCAACTGCAACTGTAAAATCCAAACTTTCCAGTGACAACATGCTTATTGGCTTTACTGCAATCATGTGAATCCTCACAATTGTGTACTACATACATCTGAAGTTCTTTAGAGATGTTTTTCGAATCAAGTTTAACCCATTCAACTTGTATTACCTCATTTTGAAAAAGTTTAAAAATCTTGGGAGTGTATATAGTTGATGCATGATTGCACAGGGGATCTCCATGCCCTTTGCTTGGCAACTCATTTAGCATCTGAAAATTAGACTCTAATTCATTGTTCCGCAAGAAGTCTACTGCCCTCTGAAATTGCTTGAAAAATCTTCCCAGGTCCATATTTGATTTTAAGTAAGTACGTAACCTTGAATTAAAACTTTCACTCAATTGTGTTGTTTGTTTCCCTGCACAAAAAGTCTCTCTAACAAACACTGGGGCCCACATATGCCGTCTATTGTAAATCCTTTGCAACCATTCATTATGATGTAGATCATGATCAACAATGAACATGGACCAAACTTTGTCAAATTCTAAGATATCTCCGTTGTACAAGAGTTCATACCAAGCAGACTTAAACTCTTTGTTGCCAAATAACGAACCAAGGTGTTTCATTGCATTTTGGTTGATATGCCAAGCACAAAGATAATGTTTTGTATCGGGTAATGCAACGGGAATTGCTGCAAGCATGGCAGCATCTTGATCAGTAAATAAGGATTTTGGAGCCTTCCCGTTCATACATTGTAGAAAAGTTTGGAAAACCCATTCAAATGAAGCAGTTGTCTCACTATATAATAAGCATGCCCCAAACACTATTTGCTCCCCATGATGATTCACTCCAACAAATACTCCCAATGGCATATTTTCTTTATTAGTTCTGTATGTGGTGTCAAATGATACAAAATCCACAAAAATTTCATAGTCGTTCTGCATGACATGATCAGCCCAAAAGATATTTTCAATAAGTTGACTTTCATCTACTTGCACCTTAAAAAAAGACTTATAGTCATTGTATTCGTTGTCCCCAAAATAATTTAGAACCACTTGAAGCGCATCAGCACCCATAGATTCATTCCTTCGACGATGGAGATAATTCTTTAAGTCTTTATGAGTAAACCCTAAGTGTTTTTTACCTCCGGCTTGAATTGCCATCAACTCATGGGCCAGCCTCGGCTGAATGCCTGCATCATCTGTATCACCACACTCTATTTGATGGAACTCATTAATTTTCCTATGCGACTTAAGTAAATGTACTTTAGATGGCGTAATCAAAGGGTGAGCATGACGTGGATTCCAATTCCATGTCCACCACTTCTCGTTCGACTGTCGTTGAACGGAAAATACAGCTTCACATCCACATCTTGTATGTGCTCGTTCCCTTTACACCTCCAAACTTATTTCTTTCCTATGCCCTTCTTTGCTGCACACCCAAGTCCTAATCTTCCACTCCTTCGTACCACGAATATAAGTGCCCCTTGTGTACGAGTGCTAAACCCAACTACTCTCGCATATGATTATACCAATCCTTAGCATGCTCTAGGCTCAGTCCATTCCAAAGACCAAATACGGGGAAGCTCCCCATTTTCTGATTGAACTAATTCATCTGGAAAAAAAAAGGAAAAAGAAGAAGAATAATAATAAGAAATGAAGAAGAAGAAAGAAGAAATAAGAAGAAGAAAAGAAGAAGAAGAAGAAAGAAGAATAATAGAAGAATAGATAGAAGAAGAAGAAGAAGAAGAAGAAGAAGAAGAAGAAGAAGAGAAGAATGAAGAAGAAGAATAAGCAAGAAGAAGAAGACGAAGAAGAAGAAGAAGAAGAATGAAGAAGAAGAAGAAGACGAAGAAGAAGAATAAGAAGAAGAAGAAGAAGACGAATAAGAAGAAGAAGAAGAAGAAGAAGAGAAGAAGAAGAATGAAGAAGAAGAAGAAGAAGAAGAAGAAGAAGAAGAAGAATAAGAAGAAGAAGAAGAAAGAAGAAGCAGAAGAAGAAGAGAAGAAGAAGACGAAGACGAAGAAGAAGAAGAAGAAGAAGAAGAAATGAGAAGAAGAAAGAAGAAGAAGAATAGAAGAAGCAGAAGAGAAGAAGAAGAAGAAGAAGAAGAAGAAGAAGAGACGAATAAGAAGAAAAGAAGAAGAATAGAAGAAGACGAAGAAGAAGAAAGAAGAAGAAGAATAAGAAGAAGAAGAAGAAAATAAGCAGAAGAACAGAAGAAGAAGAAGAAGAAGAACAGAAGAATAAGAAGGAATAAGAAGAAGAAGAAGAAGCAGGAAGAAGAAGAGAAGACGAAGAAGAAAAGAAGAAGAAGAAGAAGAAGCAGAAGAAGAGAAGAAGAAGAAGAAGAAGAAGAAGAAGACAGAAGAAGAATAAGAAGAAGAAGAAGAAGAAGAAGAATTAAGAAGAAGAAGACGAAGAAGAAAGAAGAAGAAGAAGAAGAATAAGAAGAAGAAGAAGAATACGAATAAGAAGAAGAAGAAGAAGAAGAAGAAGAAGAAGAAGAAGAAGGAAGAAGAATTCGAAGAAGAAGAAGAAGAAGAAGAAGAAGCATGAAGAAGAAGAAGAAGAAGAAGTAATAAGAATAAGAATAAGAAGACGAATAAGAAGAAGAAGAAGAAGAAGAAGAAGAATAAGAAGAGACGAAGAAGAATAAGAAGAAGATAAGAAGAAGAATAATGAATAAGAATAAGAAGAAGAATCCTAATAAGAATAATAAAGAAGAATAAGATATATAATAATAATCATAATCTAATAAGAAGAATAAGAATAAGAAGAATAAGAAGAAGAAGAAGAAGAAGAAGAAGAATAATAATAAGAAAGAAGAATACTATAATAAGAAAATAATAATAAAATAATAGTTAATATAATAATCCTATAATAATAATAATATATAATAATAATAATAATAATCATAATAATAAGAATAATAAAAGAATTAATAATAATATAATAATAATAATAATAATAATAATAATAATAATAATCATAATAATAATAATAATAATCATAATAATAATAAAATAATAATAATCTAATAATAATAATAATATATAATAATAATAATAATAATAATAATAATAATACTAATAATAATAATAATAATAATAATAATAATAATAATAATATAATAATAATAATAATAATGAGAACCTTCTGGTGTTGAGATAAAACTGAGACTCCATCTATCTTTATTAAGATTTTTCCATCCAATAGTGCCATAATACAAATGGTTTCTATTTGTCACTTTTTCAAATACAAACCCTTCAAATACAACCCACCAGTTTCGCTCAAGAACCATCAACACCAGAACAGCAACCCAACTCACGAACCAGCAAAAAGCAGAACATCAACCAAAACCCACCATGAACGAGCCACACCAGAGCTTCAATTTCAAATGGTTTTATATTTGTCACTTTTCAAATACAAACCCTTCAAATACAACCCACCAATTTCAGCTCAAGAACCATCAACACCAGAACAGCAACCCAACCCACCCACCACAACCCACCAATTTCAGCTCACGAACCAGCAACAGCAGAAACCCACAATGGACGGAAAAAATGAGAAGTGAGCTTTTCATTTTTTTGTTGTTGTTTGTTAAATGAGAAGTGAGCCGATTGATTTGATGAGTTTGAGAAAAAATGATTTTATTTTTGGCTTGTAATTTGGCTTGGCTTTTAGCTAAGCCATTCCCAAATTCATTAATGTGATGTCAAAAGAATGACCATTAGATTTATTACATGATGTGTGGCTAAATCCCAACCATCAAAAGGAGATAAGGAGATAAAAGGGAAAGGATATTAGCCCACCCCCTAAAATTGAGGGGCGATTCATCAAATGGGTGGCATAGCTCAAGCTTCGCCGCTGATAAGCGAAACCCATTTGTTTGCTTTCGCTGCAAAAAGGCTTTTCCGACGACACAGGCTTTGGGAGGCCACCAAAATGCCCACAGGAAGGAGTAAAATAATTTTTGTCTTATATTATTTTTTGCAATGAATTTATAAATCAAATTTTGTTTTCTATAAATACCCTAGAGTCTTTACTTTGAAACCACATTCGTCACCTTTCAAACTCTCTCTTCTAGTTTTATATATATTTTCCAACTTTTCTTTTACATTTGTGTATCATATATATATATATATATAAAATATGCTTATGCTGCTAAAATTGAGGGGCGATTCATCAAATGGGTGGCATAGCTCAAGCTTCGCCGCTGATAAGCGAAACCCATTTGTTTGCTTTCGCTGCAAAAAAGGCTTTTCCGACGACACAGGCTTTGGGAGGCCACCAAAATGCCCACAGGAATTGAAGGAGCGCCCCAATAAGAAGGACGACGGTGGTGACATGCCTAGGCTTATTGATTTTTAATAGTGCTGCTGGTGCTGTGAACAATTATCGGATGATCACTCCACACGGTGTTGCTGGTAATTAATTAATTAATTAGTATAAGGATTACTTATACTCAACATTAAATTAACGGTGTCCGAATTTTTTACTTTGTGAGTATCATTTTCTTTAACAGTTGATTTCGTACTTAACACAAACGATCATATTAAATATAAGATGATGAGGATGTTGCTCTAATGTATTATGTATGTAGTGATGATGAGGGACTTCATGGGTGTGAACCAAGGTGGCTGCTGGCTCGATGAGTTTCCGGTGGACGCTGCTTCGGACACCTATGACGGCGGCTGCGGCGATTACGAGCCTCATAATGAGCTCACTTCCAAGAATGATATGATGAATTCGTGGTAATTAAGGCAGTGAGGTGGTCTTTTCTTTTGGTGTTAATATTATGCAGATATATAGTAACTGTAGTTTGTGGTTTTTATGAGGTATCAAAAATGCTAGTGGAGTTTCATTGGTCTATATATAATTAACCTTCTAGAATAATCCTACAAGTTTCTTCATCTATTTTTTCCAATTGATGAACTCTTTTTCATATTATTATATTTACATAAAATTGAAATATATATATATATTTAAGAAGCCTAGATACTCAAACTTATGAGTTAGTTTCTACGTATACATTATATATTCATGTACGAGCTATTGTTAAACACCATTTTGGACCCACTCACATAAATAATTTATATTTAATTATTATTATATATGAATCTTTCTGTGTTTTTTTGACTAAAGCACCAAAATGTGTTTAACATCTATAATATCGGAGTCAATTTGACTATCAAAAAGACCAACTTATATATAATTGGAGTATTAAGTAGAAAATTTTAATGTGCTGTTTTGAATGATTAATAATAGTATATGTGGATTGACATATAATTTTTTTATAAGAAAAATAAAATTTTACGATAAATATATAACACATTTTATTGGATGAATTCATAATGAAAAGAGATAAATACATGTCCTCGGAGATCTATGTTGAGATGTTTGAATCTTGAATAATACGAGGATCAAATACTAATATACCGTTTGATAAAGAGTATTGATTGAGAATATAAGGTAACTTAATTATAAATATTGTATTGATAGTATGAACTAGTTTATAAATTCATCAAACAAATAGTACATAAATTTCGATAACTGTGAAACTATAAATTTATTGTTGTTGTTGTTGATAATCATCAAAGCATAATTTTGTCGCGTTCTTAATAATAAACGTAATAGTATAAAAACTTTTGTAAATATATATTACCAAAAACTATTGTTAGTTTTACATTATTAGTGCCATAATAACTTCATCTAGGCTTAAAAAAAAAAAAGATATATATCGCATCTCCAAATAAAAAAAGTATACCGTAGAGTTGTATTTTTTTTTTTTTTTAAAAAAAATAACTTTTCTACTAATTGCATGCCACATTATTTTGTATACAAGAGTTTATAACTACAATATACTTGACATAAATTGGCATAAAATATTTTGAGCAATGTTACATTTGCAAAAGTAGGATATATAAAGCTTGTATTCAAAATTATGAAACATATTACTTGTCATTCAATGATCAATGATCAATGATATTCAAAATTATCACATTGGTGATGAAATATTAAAATTCAACTTTTAGTCAATGGCTCGACGCATGATAGTATTAATTACACTTCATAACTTGACATTACAAATTTTGTAAGTATAATATTATTGATGGGACAGTGCTTGTTTGTCCGAGTAAATACTTGGAACGGACAAAGTCTGAAAACGCATTGTTTCAAGATTTTGTCCGTTCTGACAAAGCATCATTGTCCCTCCCTTGGAACTCCTTTCTTCTAAGGCTTCATAAAGAACTTTCTGATTTCGTTCTATGCCCATGGTAGGATTTAGGATCCGATTTTTAGATATTGGGTTCGAATTCTTGAAATGTACTTTTAATAAGAGTCTAGGATAGTCAAGATTTTATATGTTCCGCTTAAGCTCAGATCTGGTGATTTAATGACTTAAGCTCAGATCTGGTGATTTAATGACTGGTTTTCAACGTTTCTAAGAAATAAATAAAAAATAAAAAATCATTGTCCGTATTGATAATATATTTTACAAAATATTAATGATGAATGAGAAACATTTTGAAAATTCACGATTAGCCTAGGTTCTGACACTATGCAGAATTTAACGCAATAAACAAGACAAGTCTTGATTACTGCTACTATGGATAAATTAACATGCAACCACAATATCCAACAATTAATTATGCTGCAAATATAAAAACAATAATAATAAATTAAAGCAGCAAATTAAATCAATCACACAAAATCAACACAATAATTTTGGTGACGAAGTGGAAAACTCTTGTGAGTAAAAAAACCACTCCGGGTATAGGCTACCACCCGAATCCACTATATAGAGAAAAACTTACAGCGATGGTCAAGACCTATGGTAGCAACTCCACCGACTCAAGTACCTCAATACTGCAAGAACTCAAAGCAACTCCTCAAGCCCGCGACCCACGGTTTCTTTCAAAACCTCTGAAGTCTCTGAGTAGATTGTATCACCAATGACGCCGGAACTCCGACAACCAAACTTACTCCTAAAGAACTCTAAAGGATTATGAATTTTGGGTTAATTTATATTGAAGGTTTATCAAAGAACGATTCTCACCATTAATAAAGAAGACAAGAAGATGAAGAAGTCTTCAATGGTGGAATCAAGAAGGTTGAAAGCTTTGAGATATTTTGGCTCAAGGAAAATGTGTTTCAACCGTTGGGGAAGGTGGCTTAATATTTGTTTATATAGGTAGGGCAAAGAAAAAGGGTTTCCTAGTGTTATTTTGGCTTTAAAACGTGTCTAAGATAACCTACTTATGCAGGGACGTTCGAACTCACTTCAAACGCAACTCAAACGCAAAGTTTCTGCCTCGAAAACGTTCGAACTCAAGTACGAATGCATCACGAACACGGTCGCGGATTGATTTTTAAGTGCAACTTAAAACGCTTGTAACTTTCTCATCTCTTGGCCAAATCATGAGTTCTTTATATGTACGCGATCATCTTCGAGTCTACTTTCCAATGCAACTGACCTCATGTCAATTTGATCTCTAAATCATCTGGAATATTCAAAAGAGTAAATATCGCTCGGATAACTTCATCAGATTTTGTCCAATTGCTCCGAGATCTTCAAGACTCATTACAACTCAATTGAACTTGTTTTGTTACGCACATTGCCAATAAAATTGGAACTAACAATCTCCCCCTTTGGAATTCCGTGACAAAACACTAACTAATACAAAGACTACGGTAATAGACCCAAAAAGAAAAATAGTCAACTGTCAACCATCAAAACAGTGACGTATTACATAAGGACTCGATCTAATACATAACCAAATAGTCTTGAAATAATGCCACCGCAGCAACATACCTGCTTACCTGAAACATCCACAATCAACAATATACCGTGAAAGCATTGAGATTATCAAGTATAAAATAAACATGTATAAAACGCATGCATGTACAAGTAGAAATCCTTATCCCCCTTAATTTGAACTCCCTCTAAAACGGAGATATCTAAAGGACAATCTACGACTCTCTCCCATATATTAAGGCACTCCCCCTTAATATATTATTCTCCCCATTTTTGTCACGAAATGACAAAGGTCGAAGGAAACAGGAAAAACAACATGAGACAAACACATGCAAGAGCATAAACAAACAAGACTTACTCCCCCTCACTAACAGGCTAACTAAGTTAGTAAATAAGTAATCAAATGGGAAGTAAATACTCAATGATATGCAAAATAAATGATATGCAGTGATATAAAGCATATACAAACACACAATGAGATAAATAAAAAAAATCCTGTCAAAACTGACTGAAACAGCATTTCAAGCATTTACAATGATACCTAGTCAGTATTCAGCTGTTTATGACATGGAACAATATGCATTATTTTAAAAGTTGCTAAATACAACACTTATGCATATGACATATGTTGGGATGTATGCCCTAGAGCTACATGTGATGTAAACGGTTTTATGTGTTTTGAAATAAAACGATGCATTATTCATTTATCAAATTGTTTGTTTAATTTTCGCATATTATAAATCATATTCAATACCCTAGATTACTTATGTGCCTTCAGACTTAGTGTATGAGTGTCATACACAAGATGATTTAAGTCTGAAGTTAGTAATCTTAAATAGTCCATAGAGAGTAAACAAAGCGGGTACTTTGTTTACAGTTATCTATAGATGCGGTCCATTCTATATTTGCGATGCAAGCTTCAAGTGTATCTGTGGGATTTAGCTCAGTATCATGAACGATACTATCAACAACATCAACTCTGAAGCATTCTTCTTCCTTTTCATCGCTCGGGAATTTCATGGCTTTGAAAACATTGAAAATAACTTCTTGGTCCTGAACTTCCATGGTTAGTTTTCTTTTTTGTACATCAATCATAGTTCGTCCTGTCGCCAAGAATGGTCTTCCAAGGATGATAGGCACATCTTTGTCTTCTTCAATGTCAAGGATAATGAAATCTGCTAGAAGAATGAGTTTGTCGACTTTGACCATCACATCTTCAACAACACCTCTTGGAAATGCGAGCGTTCGATCAGTAAGTTGTAATGAGACTGAGGTAGGCATTGCTTCTCCAATTTGCAGTTTCATGTAAATAGAAAAAGGCATCAAATTAACACTTGCACCTAAGTCTCATAAAGCCTTACTGATATAGTGTTCTCCAATGGTGCATGGGACAATGAAACTGCCAGGATCTTTCAACGTTGGGGGAAGTTTCCTCTGAATAATGGCATTGCATTCTTCCGTCAATGCTACTGTCTCATAATCTCCCAATCTTCATTTTCGTGAAAGAATGTCTTTCATGAATTTTACATAGCTGGGCATTTCTTCCAAGGCTTCTGCAAATGGAATGTTGATGTGAAGCTTTTTGAACACCTTCAGGAATCGAGCAAACTGCTTGTCCAGTTTGTTTTTCTGAAGTCGCTGTGGAAAAGGTGGAGGTGGAGTGATTCTTTCTGATTCTTTTTCCTCCACCTGTTGCTTTGCTTCTTTTGGAACTTCTTCTTTGGACCTTGATTCCAACATCTTTGTTGATTTCAGTACCACTTTTCAAAGTAATGGCTTGACATTGCTCTTCCCTCGGTTCCTTGGATTTGGTTCTGTGTTGCTGGGAAGATTACTTGACGGTCTGTAACTTTGAGCATTAGCCAGTTGTCCGATTTGATTCTCCAGTGCTTTAATGGAAGCATATTGTCTCTGAAAGATAGCATCATATGCTGCTTGTTGCTTTTTGAACATCTCTGCAATCCATTCTTTCATTTCTGGTTATTTTTCATGTTCCTGGCCTTTGTTCTGTTGTTGAAATCCTGGTGTTGGATAGTTCTGAAGTTGGAATCCATGTGGTGGATTGTTCTTTTGTCCTGAATTGTTGCTCCATGAAAAATTGGGATGATTCCTCCACCCTGAGTTGTAGGTGATGGAATAAGGATTGTTCCCATGTCTGTTAAAATTGTTGACATAATTCACCGTCTCTTCAAGTTGGTTTGGTTCTGGTGCTCCTCCATATGGTGAACTTGTGGATCCAGTGCTGAGAGTCTCCATGAATTTGCATATCTGATCCAGCTTGGCGTTGACTGCTATATTGGCTCCACTTTCATAAATTCCTGCAATTCTTTGGATCATGCTCCTTTCTGTTGGCCACAAGGAATTGTTGTTGGCCATTTCTTCGATTAGGTCCCAGGCTTGATCTTCTCCTTTTGCCATTAAAGCTCCTCCAGCAACAGCATCGATTGTGGTTCTCATCAGTCCAGAAAGTCCATTATAGAAGGTTTGGACTTGAAGCCATTTTGGAATCTCATGGTGAGGACATTTCCGGAGCAAATCTTTGTACCTTTCCCAAGCTTCGTAGAGAGTTTCTGAGTCTTGTTGCACAAAGGATGTGATGTCATTCCACAGCTTTCCAATTCTGGCTGGTGGAAAGTACTTTGCAAGAAATTTGGTGGCTAAAGTGTTCCAAGTTGTGATGGAACCTGCTGGTAGTGAATGTAGCCAAGCTTTTACTCTGTCTTTCAAGGAGTATGGGAAAATACGCAGTCTCATTGCTTCTTCAGCTTCTCGGTTTTAACTGAAAGTGTCGCAAACTTCCAGGAAGTTGCTGATGTGGGCATTAGGATCTTCAGTTGCATTCCCCCCCAAACTGAACTGACTGCTGAATCATCAGAATGCATGTTTTGATGTCATCTGCATTTGCTGGTAATGGAGGAAGTACAATACATGAAATGAGTCTGTCAACCGCCGGAATGGTTCTGTCTCGAATGGGAATTGGTGGTGCAACGTTCAAAGGTTCAGGTTCCAAGTTAATGATTGCTTCTTGGCCTTCTTGCCTTTTCCTTCTCAACTGTCTGATGGTTCTTTCAATCTCTGGGTCAAGCGGTCGGAGTTCAAAGCTTCTGGTGCGTCTCATGTAGTTTCTGAGAACCTGAAACACAAGAAAATGAAAACAATAAGTAAAAAAGAAAATTAGATACAAGTAAAGGTATCTAACCTTAAAACTAATAGTGAAAGATAAATAAGTCACCGGCAACGGCGCCAAAAACTTGACCGGTGTAAACACACACGTATAACGCAAGCGTACGTATCGTTCAAGTAGTATAAAAAGTATCGATCACACGAGGACTTAATACCTAATCTATTAATTTTATGAGGTCAAATGATTACTAGTATCTAACAGGTTGATTGATTGATTTGAAATGGTGATGATTCTAAATTTAAAAACAAGTAAATAAAATTGCACAAAAGTAGGTTTAAGAAAATTCAATATTAAAAACTATCTAGGGTTGTGAATCTTTCTAATATCTTTTAAAAGATGAAGTGGTTATTTCATGGTTGTGTAATAAATCGGTTTACTAACCTGGAATACTAAATTATGCAAAAGCCTATGTCGATGGTCAGACGCAAATACCCAGTTTAACCCAATTGAACCATATGTCTATGTCAACCAAATTATCTGGATTCATTAAGTTTAAGTTCCAATTATAACTACCCCCGCCCGACATGTATATGTCTATCCTGTAAGGAAATCTATTAAAGGGTTATCTATCCTCAAGGAAGATCGTGGGCTATTAAATCTAAGGTTGAAACCTAAAATTCATTTGTCAAGTTTATTTTAGATTTACCACATCAATCTTATTGGTGATCAGACAACAAGAAGCATTAAGCTTAAGACTTAATAAGTAAACCTTTAAATTACCCAAACTATAAAATAACCCCTTATAAACCAGTGATATTAGAATTCATCACAACCCCAGATAACTGGCTTAGTTACGACACATATTTACGGGTAGTAAAAACTTAAATAAAATAAAAGACATAAAGTAAAATGCTGAAAAGTAAATTGCTGAAAGTAAATGACGAAAAGTAAATGCTGAAATTAAATACTGAAAATTAAATGCTGAAAAGTAAATTGCTGAAAAGTAAATTGCTAAAAAGTAAATGCTGAAAAGTAAATGCTGAAAAGTAAATAAAGTAAAAGTACAATAAAAGAAAATACTGAGGTAAAATGATCCACTTTTATTACTTCTATTTTAGATATCTCCCTTAATATAATATATTAACTTTGCATGATAATTACCAACCAGCCATATAGGCGGTATCCAGATTAAGTCAAATTAATAATTAATTACCAACTGAAAAGTAAAAACTGAAAATTAAAGAAAGAAAAGTATTGTGCGTAAAAGTAAATTGCGGAAAGTAAAAAGTGAAAAGTAAAGAAAAGAAAGTGCGAAAGCGGAAATTAATTACTGAAAGCTGAAAATAAACAAATAAGATACAATCTTCTTAGTATTCTTAAGGAATTCCTTAGAAGAAAGTATGAATTTACAAATGAAATGGTTTGATATTTATAGGCAAAATTTTGCCTCCATCAAATCATCCACCAAATCAATTATTAATTGCTCCACTAATTGCTCCACCAAATCCATTATTAATTGCTCCACTAATTACTTATCATGTTTGGTGGTGATTTGATAATTTTTATTATTTATTTATTAATTTATTTTTTGCTTTGAAAATGACTTTAATAATTACACACAACACACTTCTGGATGGTTCATCAATATCGGGCATGAAATCTTTAGAATTCAAAGTTATTTTGTCTTTCAAAGTTGTAGATCTTTGAGTCTTCTTTAATCAGGAACTTGAATCAGCTCAATCTGATATCGGAGTAAAAAGTTATGCCCAAAATACGACATATGCGCAAAACTGGAATTTCCAAAACTGCACTTCGTTAAAACGCCTTTTCAAGTTTCCAATCTCCAAAATTAATATGTCAAGTCCAATTTTTGCCCTTATTTGACCCACATTTCGTCCTAAATGATTTCATTGTGTCCAATATTAATTTATCTGCAAAATAAACTAAAACACATCAAAACGTTCATCAAATCCGAGAAACTAAACAAAATATTAAGTAAAAGGAGCGGTAAATATTGATATATTTTCCGCTCATCATGGACCCAGATGAAAATGAAATTCTTATAATATCCGTTAAACTAAGAAAGTCATTTCGATCTACTAGATGGTCATATATGGATTGATCTTAATCCTGAGTGTACTACGAACTCCTCCATGGCAGACCATGTCCTTTGATTTACAAAGGTGAGGTTGGTGTAGCAGTCCCGGCCAATAGCTACGTATTTTGGGGGCATGGTCTGTTGTGTAGCTGGGGACATTTTACATGGATATGGAGTTCACTCCTTCTTGCGAGAAGTAGAGGATTATCTTTCTTAAGGGTTGATTTGGTACTTGAACGGTTTGAGCGCTCAAGTCTTTCTGTTACGAATAGAAAGATTAAAATTCATAATGATTATGAATAAATCGTTCATTATAGAATCAATGGTACTTAAGGTAAAAATAATTAGAGGGGTATAACAGACATTATGACCCGACTCTAATTACGAGATACTCGTGAAGAGTCAATTCGTATGTAATGACTATATCAATGGACACCGACTTGGTTCGGCTTAATATATCATCTGCGGCAACGAGAGTGCAACTTCAGGTTTTTAGTGGAATAACTCGGAGTTAATAATTTGTAATATTTAATTAAGAGCTTAATTAATATTTCGAGATTATTGGAGCTCAGAACCGTAGGTCCATTTGGTCCCCGTGCTAGCTCGATCTACTATAGCGGATTTAGTATAATTGGATAGTCCAATTATATACTCACAAAGATATGTATATTATTAATATGATTAATAATATTAATTGTCACACTTGAAACTTTATGTTAAAAGTTAATATATAGTTTTATTAAATATATGATATCTAAACACATGTTATTTAATTATACTAGATATAATTAAATAGAAGGTTAAGTAAGTAATTTCCAAGTTTTGGGTTTTGGAAACCCTTGGATATAATTTGGATGTTACATATGTTTAAATAATATTTAACCTTTTGATTTTGTAACATATATTCCATTATGGAAATTAAAATATTGATGTTACAAAATTTATTATTTTTCTTATGGTGGCCGAATTCTTCAAGCTAAATGGGAATGGATTTGTTTGTTTTGGAAACAAATAGTCATTGGCATTAATTTGGAAGTTATGACTTTCAAATGGTTAATTGCTTATTTAATTTTGTAACATCTTTTCAATAATGGTAATTGAAAATTTGATGTTGAAAAAATTGAATATTTTCCCTTGCTTGGCCGATTCTTTCATGTAAAGAATATGGAGGGATTTGTTTGTTTTGGAAACAAATAACCCTAGATATAAAAAGAAGATTGATTTTTCTTTTTTGTCAAAGCCTCTATTTTGCAACCCTAGCCACCATCTTCTTCTTCATCATTCTCTCAAAAGTTGAGAAACTCCATTGAAGAACAAAAGAAGAAAAATAAAATATTGAGTGTGATTAAATCTCTAAATCGTTTAGGGATTTATTTTGTGAGTGTAGCCCACACTACTTTCCGTTAGTTACGAGTCATAGCACGGAAGACTTTGTGGTGTCGAACAAATCATCTTTTTCTTCTATTTCCATAGGTCACAGCATTGAGGGTTGGTTTACCTCATTGCCGCCCCTTGCCTTGTTGTTTCGGGGCTCGGTTTGTTTTCGTTTTAATTCGGAATTTTGGGAAACACCTTGGGAACTTTTGGGGCTGTATTGTGGCTGTATTTTGAAGGAAAAATCAGACCTATAACATCACAGCAGGTCACTCAAATCAGGGGTTGGTTTGGGTGCAGTTCGGGTGCGTAACGGGTCCAAAATAGTCCATTATTTCACTGCAGTTCGGGGGCTGTTCGGGGACTGTTTCAGGGGCATTCCGAGGCTGAAATCTTGTCCGAAACAGAAGCAAAATTTCAGTACACCTGCTGGTTGCATTCGGCTAAAGGAAGGGAAAAGCAGAAAAAATTTTCAAGTCCTATCTGTGTGCCTAAGCCGCTTCCGCTGCGCGAGGAAAGCGTTTCCAACAACATAAACACCAAAGCATATCAAGCACTTGCATGAAAAATAAAGTGCACAACGAATCGAGGCTTAAGACCTTATTTTATGAGTTGGACACAGCCAAATAAATCCATCTCTAAACAAACCAAGTCCACAAAAAAAGTGTTCAAACCTAGCGCCACTAGGACCTGAAAATAAGCAACATTGGTTGCATGTTATATTGTTTACTCCATAAATATCATGAGCTCATATTTAACAACTCTTTGAGTGAAGTGTTTTTTCCCTTATCTTTTGAATTTGGCCACATTGGCTCTTTTGCACTTGAGTCACATTTTTTTTAAAAAAATATATATATATATTTCTTTTTACTTTTGTAAAAAGGGATAACACAAGGTCAACTAGTCAAATGTCACACTATTGAGCAAACAAAGCATGGAAGAGATTAGATTGTCATTCTAAAAACTCATACATGCGACCAAGCCTTGATAAAATAAAATCGTGTATGTGAGGTGCAAGCACAAGATATACCAAGAGTTTTTATCACACACACATATGCATATAGAGCATCAACAAAAATAACAGCATATCATACATGCATAATCATATATCCTACATACCAGGATCACATGCACATGCTATTCATGCTATAACAAGCCATAAAAAAAATATTTTTGGTCTTTTTCAATTTCCTTTTTTTTTTTTTGAATTTTTCAGTTTTACAATACAAAAAGTAAAGACACAACATGGCTTGACAATATCCAATGGTACGTGGAGTTGTATCCCGAGTACAGATCATACTACCGTCTATTCGGAATCGGCTATGAAATTTATGTCCGGATTTCCATCCTATATAACAAGGAATATAACAAAATAAGACACACACACCCATATGCAGTGAAAATAAAATAAACGTGCAAAAACATAAAACACACGCACACACACACACACATGCAATGGGAAAATAAAAAGCAACTTCTAAGAAGAGTTACACCGAAGTTCACTCTCATCGTGTCCATCAGGACATGCAGAAGTAGATGGGAAGTCAACTTGTTTCCTCACCCAAACCTTTCTAGGAACCTTATCCACTTGAGAATTCCCAGTCAACAAAGAAAGTTTCTCACTAAGAAATTGTGTCTGTTTAGTTAGTGCAAAAACTTGAGAAGCTAGATTTGAAGAATCAAATCTAGGCGACACACTCTTAGGCCTCTTCTTTTGCTTGTGCAACATGAAGCACTTAGGCCTAATATGTCCAGCCTTGCCAC
Organism: Zanthoxylum bungeanum; assembly: GCA_019454045.1. Classification (NCBI taxonomy): domain Eukaryota; kingdom Viridiplantae; phylum Streptophyta; class Magnoliopsida; order Sapindales; family Rutaceae; genus Zanthoxylum; species Zanthoxylum bungeanum. The sequence continues at coordinate 166,353 of SKCR01019510.1, read as the reverse complement.
AGTGGTGGCACACAGGCACAAACCTCGGATGAGAGCGAGGTTTACCCACAACACCTCTTGATTGAGGTTGAGAAATAGGACGAAGAACAACATGAGGGATCACAAGACTAGAAATAGTAGGTTTCTTACCTAAGTCACGTTTAGCTGAGGCAGACACAGCTCTGGATGAAGAAGCCTTATCACAATTAGGCTCAACAATACCTAATATACGGTTCACCTTTTTATTCCCACTAGAAAATGCAGACAACTGAGTTCTAGCATCTTCAAGTTCAGTCTCTAAGATTTGAACCTTATCAACTAGGCTTCTATTCCTCTCCTCTAGGTCATCAACCATCAAAAGGCTTTGCTCAAATTTAGCTTGAGTTTCATTCTTTTCTAGCTCCACAGCTTTCAGTCTTTTACTTACCTCTATATTAGTCTTCTTAATAGCTAAACTCTCATTAAACAGTTCAATATAAGCTACCTGAAGACTTTCCTCATTAACAGACTCATCGAGAGAAACTTCTGAATCAACATTATTAACTTCATTCTCTCTCTCATCAGGCACACTAGCAGTAAAAGCTATATAATTGCCTTTAGGAGAAACATCACCTTCAAAATCACTAAGGGATGCTGCCATGGCTTTCTTGCCTTTAGCCCTAAGGTATGTGGGACACTCAGATCTAACGTGCCCATATCATTCACATTCATAGCACTAGGCACCACAGGATCTACTATCCATATCCTATCTAGACCCACTTCTGATATGCCTACTCTCTATAGGCATATCCTCCCTATCTCTGTCACTATTATGGCCATTCTTCTTCAGCTTAAGAAATTTCCTAAACTTCTTTGTAAACAAGGCCAAATCATGATCCGTGAGGGTATCCTCATCACTAGACGAACCATGAACAACTTCATTCGTGATCTTCATCGCTATATTTTTGGGCTTTAGATGCCCAGAAAGTTTCTGCTCATAAACCTGCAGTTTTCCTACGAGGTCTTCTAAATTAAGCTGATCAAGGTCATTGCTTTCCTCGATGGCGGTGATTTTGGGTAGGAACTTATCAGGGAGGGATCTAAGGATTTTCCTATCTATCCTACTGGTAGGAATAGTCTCACCTAGGTTAAAGCTTGAGTTAACGATATTGTTAATCTCATCATAAAATTGATCAAAGGTCTCATCATCTTTCATTCTAGCGACCTCAAACCTAGTAGCAAGATCCTGAAGTCTATTATTTTTAACAGACAATATGCCCTCATGCACAGTCTGCAGGATGTCTCAAGCATCCTTGGCTATTTCACACATAGAGATTCTCCTAAATTCAGCAGAACAAACAGCACCATGTATGGCATTAACAATCTTGTTGTTCCTATTGCTAGCATCAAATTCGTCCTTGGTCCAGGTCATTTTGTCTTTAGGGGAAGAGACCCCATCAACAACAACAACGGGAGGTTTCCACCCGTGTTCAACAGTCATCCAGACCCTCTCATCTAAGGACTTAAGGAACGCTTTCATGCGAACCTTTCAATGTAAAAATTCTTTGCCATTAAAAAAATGGCGGACAATTACGTTCCATAGCTAATGGGTCAAGGATCGAGTTCAGGCTCTGATACCAATTGAAAATTCGCTATTATCCTAAGGTTCTGACCCTATGCGGAATTTAACGCAATAAACAAGACAATTCCTGATTACTGCTACTATGGATAAATTAACAGGCAACCACAATATCCAACAATTAATTATGCTGCAAATATAAAAACAATAATAATAAATTAAAACAGCAAATTAAATCAATCACACAAAATCAACACAATAATTTTGGTGACGAAATGAAAAACTCTTGTGAATAAAAAAACAACTTCGGGTATAGGCTACCACCCGAATCCACTATATAGAGAAAAACTTACAGCGATGGTCAAGACCTATGGTGGCAACTCCACCGACTCAAGTACCTCAATACTGCAAGAACTCAAAGCAATTCCTCAAGCCCGTGACCCACAGTTTTCTTCAGAACCTCTGAAGTCTCTGAGTAGATTGTATCACCAATGACGCCGAAACTCCGACTACCAAACTTCCTCCTAAAGAACTCTAAAGGATTAGGAATTTTGGGTTAATTTGTGATGAAGGTTTATCAAAGAACGATTCTCACCATTAAAAAAGAAGACAAGAAGATGAAGAAGTCTTCAATGGTGGAATCAAGAAGGTTGAAAGCTTTGAGATTTTGGCTTAAGGAAAATGTGTTTCAACCGTTGGGGAAGGTGGCTCAATGTTTGTTTATATAAGTAGGGCAAATGAAAAGGGTTTCCTAGTGTTATTTTAGCTTTAAAACGTGTCTAAGATAATCTACTTACGCAGGGACGTTCGAACTCACTTCAAACGCAACTCAAACGCAAAGTTTCTGCCTCGAAAACGTTCGAACTCAAGTACGAACTCAACACGAACGCGGTCGCGGACTGGTTTTCAGGTGAAACTTAAAACGCTGGTAACTTTCTCGTCTCTTGGCCAAATTATGAGTTCTTTATATGTACGCGATCGTATTCGAGTCTACTTTCCAATGAAATTGACCTCATGTCAATTTGATCTCTAAATATTCTGGAATATTTAAAAGAGTAAATATCACTCGGATAACTCCATCAGATTTTGTCCAATTGCTCTGAGATCTTTAAGACTCATTACAACTTAATTGAACTTGTTTTGTTACGCACATTGCCAATAAAAATGGAACTAACACATTTAATACAAACTTACTGTCTTAATTGCCTCCTAACTAACTAAGCTAGCAATTAGGGGCACATCTAAAGTACCACAAACGTATCAAATATATTTGGGTTCAAACATATAATTTGTACCATTAAACATGCAAATTAAACCATTAAACATGCAAACTCTGTCAATAAACATAAAATTTTTGAAAACATGAAATTAGTTTCATGTTTATGGTAAAGTTTGCATGTTTAATGATTTAAGTTGCATATTCAATAGTCAAAATAACATGTTTGTATCCAATGATATTTAATATCTTTGGGTATCATAATAGTGGCCATCAATTAGACGTTCCGAATCGGTTATCTGATTTAGTATCGATTGTGATTTTGAACAAAAAAAGTCGTCTCGAATTTTGATTGTTTTTTTTGAATTGGGATGAAAAATTATTTTCAATCACGACCCACATATTTTGCAGTCCCAATTGAGACTTAAAAATTTTATATTAAAATTTGAGATTCAGGACAATCACCATAATATTTTTTAATTTTTTTTATCTCAAATCCTATATCAAATGATATGAGATCTCAAATCCGATTGAAATTCGAAACTTTTTGCTATATCTAACGATCACATAGAAATTAATTTTACATTAATCAGCTTTTGAGAAATTTTGTATCACTTGCAAATAAGGATGGCGGGACGCCCCGTCCCCCGCTCGAGTCTCGTCTTATCCTATTTTGATTACTATTTGGGATAAAAAAATCATCCTAAATCTTAGAACGAATGGTGCGGGATCTCGAATCTCGATTGGGATTCGGGATTTTTTAAGTTAAAATTTGGGATTTTAGACAAAAAAAATTATCTTAAATCCCGATCCAATTTTTTATTTGAAATGACATATCATCCCGAATTGGTGAATCCCGACTAAAATTTTTACTCGAAACAAAAAATCATCCTGAATCCCGACAAAATCCTGATTAACATTCAGGATTTGAAATTTTTTACCGACCCTATTTACAAACAAGTACAGAAGTTTGTACTTGGAGAGAAATGAAACCACTTTCGATTTTTTTTTATAAAAGATCAGTAGATCACTCTCACTCTCACTCTCTCTCTCTCTCTCTCTCTCACTCACTGGTTGTTGCATTATGGCTCAAATAATTGGGCTACTGGAGTTGCAATGCTTTGTTTATAAAATTTAGTGCTGTGACAACAAAATTACGCCGAAGTAACAGAGTGGACAGTGGACACAGCACAGCACAACACATCAGCAGTTGCATTGCAATTAGCTATGGAGTAGGGACAGTTTTGACTTTTTATTTTATTCAAATTAAAATAAAAAATTAATTTATTATTATATTTTGATTATAATTTTGGTAAAAAAAATCTTATAATATTTTAAAAATATTAAAATTAGTGTTAATTATAATTTTTTTGAAAATTTATTCATTTTTATCATATTTTTATATAAATCTACAATAAAATAATAATTTATTATTGACATTTGATCCGACATCTTACCCATGACCCGCTCATTATCCTAAGTCAATGGATCAGGTCGGGTTTTAAAACACTGGACATAACACATCAGCGGTAGCATTGCATTTACATATGGAGTAGTGACAGTTTTGACTTTTTAGTTTTTCACTCTTTTTTTGTGGGATTAAATTGTGGTGGAGATAATTTAATAAGTTTCGGTTTACGTTTTGGTTCCTGTTTCTAGACCATCTTTCAAAATTTTTTTATTTTTTTTTTGTTTTTGAAGGATAATGAAAAACTTCATTAATAAAACATTACAAGAATGTAAACAAACGCTTATTTCGGCTCGAGAATAATTAGCCAGCTGCCAGCGTGATGCATTAGTTATTTTTAATTTGTAGATTTTTCATCAAATACACTTGATAATAATATCTCAAATTAGTTTCTTCAACATCCAATAAGTTTAATGAAATGTTTAGTAGACCTTGAAAACATAGAAGAATATTTATACAAATTAGCAAGAAAAATAAACATCGCTAATTATAAAATTACGCATGAGTATCATCAACTCTAAACTATTTATATATCATAATTTTAAAAAAAAAAATTATTTTGAGATGAAAATATGAAGATGAGCTTCTTCTTATATTTTTGTATACATCAAATTGTCATTTCTTGATGGATATGGGGTTCCGTTTTAGGTTTTTCATTATCATAATCCATATAATGAAACAACATCAAGAACTAATTTGATATTTTCCTTCAGTTCATCTATTTTAATAGCACAAAAAAATCATTTAATAGGAGATGATGTTAGGGTAAGCGCAGCGGAAGCTCGCGGTTGAGGGCGAAAATGGTTTTTAAATATTTTAAAATTTTTCCGAGTAAATTAATAAATATCAAATATTTATAATTCACTCAAAAAGTTTAAATATATTATTTATTAACATTTAATAACATAATATATTTGGTTACACAACGAATTATTTTACGAAAATATTTTTCGACAAATCTACACGTAATGGGCAAACGGTCAAACCGGTTAACCAACCGCCGAGCCGGGTCATCCCGGACATTTGGGCAGTGTTCGTCAGCCCTTGGGCTGCCCGAACAGTGCCCAATTCGTTGGGATCACAGCAGGCACGCAACGGACCCGTTTTGAAGCGAATTTCGCTGTTTTCTCGCGTTTTCACCCCGGAATAATTTCCGGAATTTATCCATCACCCAATACACATCCAAAATCATCCAATTACATATTTTTACTTGAAAAATATTATGTTTTACAAGATAAAATCAGATCTGATCCAGATTTTATTTTCTCCATTTTTCAAGCCAAAATTCAATTTATTCACTCAATTAATCCAATTAAATCACCACAATACAAAGTCCCAAGAACAATTCTAGGCAACCTTAGAGTGGTAAAATCACTCTAGAATGACAATTTTAATTTTTTGGAATTAATTCCCTAATTAATCCAGAGTACACATGCTTTAAAGAAAAACAATTAAGATTAACTAACATCCAACACCAAATTTTGTTTCAAATACATACCCTAAATACATATTTAATTCAAACATGTAATATACATATCTCATACATATTTACATGCTCAAAAATAAAACTTAAGAAAATAGAAAAATAGGAAATTAATATTACCTTAATATCAATTTTTCCACCAATTTCCTTTTCCCTTTATTTGGTGTTGATGTTTGTTTAGAACCCTAATCTCTCTTTTCCTTTTGTTTCTCAACTCATGAGAATTGCTAAACTTGTAAAAAATGAAACAATTTCATTTATATACAAAATAACCCTATGGCCGAAAATTATATCAATTTTTACAACAAAATTAATTAATTTTGTGGCCAAAATTTTGACACCACTTTGATCTTATCCAAAAAAGGTATTTATTTTGATTTTTTTTTAATTAAAATTTCAGGTGTCAAATACACATGGTTTGGCAAATCAAAATTTGCCAAACTAATAAGAATATTCCAATAATATTCTCACCTTAAATAAATAAATTATTTAACATTTTAATTTATTTATTTAATTATTTAACAAAAATAAAATAATGTCATGGAATAACAAAGAATATTTTTCCATTTTATCATTATTAATAATTAATTAACAATTAATTAACTAATAATAATAATAAAACAAGTGTCAAAATTTAATAGGTCAATAATGTGTATCTAATCTAAATTATGTATCACATACAAATACACATTATTTAATACGCATGTGTAAATTATGAATAATCCGAATTATCTATAATTAACTGCCCAAGTGCTCAATGAGTACACTTTATATTGTGGGACTCTCCAGGTTCAAGTTTATCTGTCACGGAAACCATTTCCATGTCCATAACTTGTCCACTCACAAATTACGAGGACCACAAATAATCGAGTTGAACCATCCAAGTCGAAGTCATCGCATATATAAAATCCATCTGTCATAGGTTATCTGAATTGTTCCGGAGATATAGATCGTCAAATCTGCGCTATGAACAATTCATGTGTCGCGACATAATTATGATTCTTAGCAAAAATTTGGAACTCGTTTCCGAATCAAACCTCGGCCAAGGATTTCAAAGAATCACAAATTGGACACCTAAATCCTGTATACGGGACTGACATATCCTCTCTGGATACATCACAGGATATCGTGAGTATCAGTCCATACCCAATGAACATGCGGAGGTCTAATCTAAAAAGATCGCTGACGTGACTTTTATCAAAGTTTGGAGGATATCTCACATATCTACAGTGGTATCACAAGTCAAATGAGCTAATATGTTATTCGACTCGTAAAGATTTATATTGACGTTGGTGTACCATCTATCAGGAATCTTCGAATGAGTTATTCAGTATTTATCCAATAAATATCTATGTGCCTATATGAGTCTCCATAGACTCATGGTTTACTGAAATAAATCATTAGAACAATTCTAATATATGACACATACCGGTCTCACGGGTTTACTAACCAACCAGGTATGTAAACCTTGACAGGGAATATTTTTAAGAATGAATCATATTGTGACATTTCTCTGTAGCAATTGTAGCGCTTTTGTAATTATGTCACAACTATTCATTCTACGGTCATTTACGCCTTTACCATATATAAGATTATATTGATGAAAATTACTTAATTTTATTCATAATAAAATATAATGTACATCGTATTTATAATAAATACAATAAAATTTGGCGCGCCGAGCACCAACTCCAACATTTTCTCCCACTTGCTCTAGTGCCAAATTTGATGGTATCTAATACTCATCGCCTCTACATGTCTATCATATAGTCTCAGAGGTAAGGCCTTCGTAAGCGGGTCTGCTATGTTGTCTTCTCCAGATATCTTGCATATGGCAACATCTCTTCGAGCGATGATCTCACAAATAATATGGTACTTTCGTTCCACATGTTTCAATTTCCAATGGGCTCTGGGTTCTTTTGCTTGTGCAACGGCACCACTATTATCACAGAACAACGGGATCGAATACTCGGTTCTTGGGAAAACTCCCAATTCAGTGATAAATTTTCTAATCCATACAGCTTCTTTTGCAGCATCTGATGTCGTAAATATATTCCGCCTCAGTGGTGGAATCAGATGTCGATCCTTGTTTGGAACATTTCCAACTGACTGCAGCATTATTAAGAGTAAATATAAAACCTGATGTAGACTTTCTATCATCAGGATCTGACTGAAAGTCAGAATCTGTATATCCTCTTATCAGTAAATCACTTTCTCCATAAATAAGAAATTTATCCTTAGTACCTTTTAGATACTTTAGGATATGTTTAACGGCCATCCAATAGTCGTTACCTGGATTTGACTGATATCTGCTAGTAACGCTTACTGCATTACTAATATCAGGCCTCATACATAAATGGCATACATAATGCTTCCTAAACATGATGCATAAGACTGACTAGACATTCTAGCCTTTTCATCTTCCGTTTTAGGACACATCTTCTTCGAAAGATGAATGCCATATCGAAAAGGTATATTAGTAACTTTACAATTACTAAAGTTGTACCTTTCTAGGATTGAGATAACCCAATCAACTTACTTTCTCTATCCCTATGGAGTTTTATACCAAGTATATAGGAAGCTTTACCCAACTCTTTCATGGAGAAGTTTTTACAGAGGTATGCTTTAACACCCTACATCATTCCAAGATAATTTCCAATGATCAGAATGTCGTCAACATAAAGCACTAAGAACACAATCATACTCCCATTAACCTTCTTATAAACACAAGGTTCTTCTTCGTTTTTGAGAAAACCAGATAATCTGATTACCTCATTAAAACGAAGATTCTAACTTCGCGAAGCTTGTTTAAGCCCATAAATGGACTTCTTAAGCTTACAAACCATGCCAGAATTTTGGCTAGAGACAAAACCCTCCGGTTGTTCCATATAGATTTCTTCATCAAGAAATTCATTAAGAAAAGCCGTTTTGACATCCATTTTCCAAATATCATAGTCATGGTAAGCAGCGATAGCCAATAGAATCCTAATAGACTTTAGCATCACTACCGGTGAAAAGGTTTCATCATAGTCCACACCCGGCCTTTGAGTGCAACTTTTAACAACCAGTCGGGCTTTGAAGGTTACAACCTTCCCATCAGGCTCGTGCTTCCTTTTGTAAACCAATTTACAACCTACGGGAACAATTCCCTCAGGAAGCGGAACCAAGTCTCAAACTTGATTCTGATGCATAGAGTCCATTTCAGAATTCATGACATCCTGCCATTTAGCAGAATCAATGTCTAACAATGCTTCTCTGTAGGTATACAGATCAGTCTCCTCCACGAGAAGCACATCGAGACTCTTTTCTTGTATCAAATACAAGCGCTCAGGAGGTCTCGATATCCTATTAGACCTATAGAGAGTGGAACTAGAAGGTTCTGCTTCTGTCTGAACCTGTGAGTCATATATCGGTCTGTCATCTATAGGTTGGACTTCATCAAGTTCAATATTTCTATGATTACCACCTTCTGCCAAGAATTCTTATTCAAGAAATCTGGTAAAACGAGTTACGAACACATTTCGATGCTCGGGTTCATATAATTGATATCCTTTGGAATTCGAAGGATATCCAACAAACCTAACCTTTCGCCCTCAAGGAAAAAGTTTATCCTGATGCGTCACCTTGATGTATGCAGGACAACCCCAAACCCTAATATAATTAAGGTTAAGTTTTCTACCAACCCATATCTCATATGAAGTAGTGAGAACAGCTTTAGAAGGAACCCTATTTAGCAGATGTGCAGCAGTTAGAAGAGCATACCCCCACAAAAAGTAAGGTAGATTTGTAAAACTCAACATGGATCGGACCATATCTAATAAAGTCTGATTTCTCCTTTCAGATACTCCATTGTGTTGTGGAGTACCCGGAGGAGTATATTGAGCGAGAATCCCATTCTCTTTAAGATACTCGGTGAATTCACTATTCATATATTCACCGCCTCGATCTGATCGAAGGCATTTGATGAATTTACCAGTTTATTTTTCTACTTCGTTTCGAAATTCTTTGAACTTTTCAAAGGTTTCCAATTTATGTTTCATCAAATAAACATAACCATACCGTGACAAATCATCGGTAAATTTTACGAAGTAAGAAAAACCACTATGAGCAGTGTGATTTATAGGACCACATACATCACTATGTAGAAGCTCCAATCTTCAGTGGCTCGATGTCCAACACCAGTAAATGAGGCTTTGGTCATTTTACCCTAAATACAAGATTCACAAGTTGGAAAAGATTGTATGGTTAGATTCTCAATCAGACCATTCTTAACCAACTGGGTTAGGCGTCGTACACCTATGTGACCTAACCGCATATGCCACAATTCAGTATCAGTTATTTCAGATCTTTTACATTTATTATCCTCAATTTCATAAACATCTCTAATGGCATGCAAAATATAATGACCTTGCGAATTTGAACATTTGTGTAACAAAACATCATTCATATCATATATATACATAGAGCGATTCTAAATATGTACATGATATCCTTTTGTATCTAATACAAAGAGTGAGATAATATTAGCTACACAACCAAGCATAAAAACATAATCTGTCAAAATGATGCTGCCATTGGATAGACGAATATCGTATTCACCAACGGATGCTACAGATAAAGAATATACATTCCCAAAACGCAGCTGCATCTCGCCTGGATTAAGCATCCTACTGACCCTCAGCCCCTGCAACGAATTGCAGATGTGAGTTGGACTAGAAGAATCTAAAATCCATCCAGAACCAATGGCTTCACAAGCCAAAGAGATATCAATGATAGGGAAAATAAACATACCTGATGCGGAGGCTCTCTCCCGTCTGACGGAAGCTATGTAGTCTGGACAATTACGCCTCCAATTTCCAATCTTGCCACAGTGGTGGCATTTGTCCTCAGCTGCTTTCTTCTTATTCTTGCCTGGCTTCGCTACCTTTCCTTTGGGAGGAACATCACAGCCAGTCTTCTTCGCCTTTTTCTTCTTCTTCTTGCCTGATCTCGCAGATTGAGAAGAAGAAGAAGAAGAACTAGGCAAATAGGACTTTGAGATGAGTGTCGGCACACCCTTATAATTCACTCAAAAATTTTAAATATATTATTCATTAACATAATATATTTGGTTACACGACGAATTATTTTACGAAAATATTTTTCGACAAATCTACGCGTAATGGGAAAACGGTCAAACCGATTGACCAACCGCCGAGCCAGGTCATCCCGGACATTTGGGCAGTGTTCGTCAACCCTTGGGCTGCCTGAATAGTGCCCAGTTCGCTGGGATCATAGCCGGCACGCAACGGACTTGTTTTGACGCGAATTTCGCCGTTTTCTTGAGTTTTTCTTTACTTTTTAATACTTTAAATATCTTTTGCTTTACTTTATTTTTTTTTACTATCCATCACCCAATACACATCCAAAATCATCCAAATTACATATTGTTACTTGAAAATATTTTGTTTTACAAGACAAAATCAGATTTGATCCAGATTTTATTTTCTCCATTTTTCAAGCCAAAATTCAATTTATTCACTAAATTAATCCAATTAATTTACACCAAATTAAATCACCACAATACAAAGTCCCAAGAACAATTCTAGGTAACCTTAGAGTGGTAAAATCACTATAGAATGGCAATTTTAATTTTTTGGAATTCATTCCCTAATTAATCCAAATTACACATGCTTTAAAGAAAAACAATTAAGGTTAACTAACATCCAACACCAAATTTTGTTTCAAATACATATCATAAATACATATTTAATTCAAACATGCAATATACATATCTCATACATATTTACATGCTCAAAAATAAAACTTAAGAAAATAGAAAATTAGGAAATTAATATTACCTTAATATCAATTTTTCCACCAATTTCCTTTTCCCTTTATTTGGTGTTGATGTTTGTTTAGAACCCTAATCTCTCTTTTCCTTTTGTTTCTCAACTCATGAGAATTTATAAACTTGTAAAAAATGAAACAATTTCATTTATATACAAAATAACCATATGGCCGAAAATTATATCAATTTTTACAACAAAATTAATTAATTTTGTGGTCAAAATTTTGTCACCACTTTGATCTTATCCAAAAAAGATATTTATTTTGATTTTTGTTAATTAAAATTTCATGTGTCAAATACACATGGTTTGGCAAATCAAAATTTTCCAAACTAATAAGAATATTCCAATAATATTCTCATCTTAAATTAATTAATTAATTAACATTTTAATTTATTTATTTAATTAATTAAAAAAATAAAATAATGTCATGGAATAATATTCCAAGAATATTCTTCCATTTTATCATTATTAATAATTAATTAACAATTAATTAACTAATAATAATAATAAAACAAGTGTCAAAATTTAATAGGTCAATAATGTGTATCTAATCTAAATTATGTATCGCATACAAATACATATTATTTAATACGCATGTGTAAATTATGAATAATTCGAATTATCCATAATTAACTGCCCAAGTGCTCGACGAGTACACTTTATATTGTGGGACTCTCTAGGTTCAAGTTTATCTGTCACGGAAACCATTTCCATGTCCGTAAATTGTCCACTCACAAATTACGAGGACCAAAGATAATCGAGTTGAACCATCCAAGTCGAAGTCATCGCATATATATAATCACTCTGTCATAGGTTATCTGAATTGTTCCTGAGATATAGATTAAACGTCAAATCTCCGCTATGAACAATTCATATGTTGCGACATAATTATGATTCTTAGCAAATATTCGGAACTCGTTTCCGTATCATACCTCGGCCAAAGATTTCAAAGAATCACAAATTGTACACCTAAATCTCGTACACGGGACTGACAGATCCTCTCTGGATACATCACATGATATCGTGAGTATCAGTCCATACCCAACGAACAGACGGCGGTCTGATCTAAAAAGATCACTGACGTGACTGTCATCAAAGTATGGAGGATATCTCACATATCCACAGTGGTATCACAAGTCAAATGAGCTAACATGATATTTGACTCGTAAAGATTCCTATTGACGTTGGTATGCCATCTATCAGTAATATTCGAATGAGTCGTTCAGAATTTATCCAATAAATACCTACGTGTCTATATGAGTCTCCCAAGACTCCTGGTTTACTGAGATAATGTTGGGTTTATATTAAGTCCCAATGATCAATTCAAGCAAGAAACACATGTGAAAACATCAAGAAGTACGGCGGAATCATACTAACATTGATCGATTTTGGATGCGATGAACACAAGTCCTTTGCTCCCTTGAAGTTCTCGGCTTTCTCCCTTGTGTGCTCCTTTTAATTTTCGGTCATGTCCTCCATTGATGCTCCAAGCTCCAAGCTTTGCAAATGGTGATTCCATGCTCACAAGTCGGTTTCCATATCACCTTGGATGACCCTTTATGTGCTAGCAATGTAAAGATTTGTCACAAATCTTCCTTATTGTTCCTTCAATGTCTCAGCCAAGCAAGACTTGGAGAGGGGAAATGGCCCTAGGCCGAATGGTGAGAAGAGAGGAAGAATGCCCCTTTGCCGAATATGGAGGAACAAAGAAAAAGAAATGGTTGTGTTGATTTTTGTTATCTAATACCAAAAATTTGAAAGTCAAATACCAATTAATAAAATAATGGTAAATGTCTTTCAAGTCACACTTGAGTGATTTACACTCAACCATCAATCCATCACTCAAAAGTGACTAGTTGTCACATCACTCAAAGTGACTAGACATCACATTAATCAAAGTGACTAATAATTTGACGCTTGATGTGACTTATGGGCCGCACTTGAATTCGAAATGGGAGTGGGCCCTCAAACACTCTCGGGCTCGGGTTCGCTAATTCCGAATTAACAAATTTTCCGTTGCGATGAAATTAAATCAAATTTAATTAAATAATTATGCCTAGCAAAATTACTATTCACGTCGCTAATGAATTAATTCTAAATTAACTCGTTCGCCCGAATTAAAATCTAATTTTAATTCCGCGTCGAAATCCAATTTCGTATAATATATCGAATATATTATTTTATCGATTAATTCCAAATTAATTGTTCTCTCTCTTTTAAATAATATTTTATCCCAGATAAAATATCTCTGTAATTAATCCCAGATTAATTTTCTCTCTCATCTAATTAATCTCAGATTAATAAAGTGCGAGTCATACGTCATCGGTGAATCTTCAGGAAGCGACCCATGAGATTCCCGGATATGTTGGCAGTAAATCCGGTCGTCGGACTATCCGAACAGGTACGTACCTAGTACTACGTTTTTACCGATTTACACGACATGGTTGGCTTCTAGCAAAGTATCATGCCTACCCAATTCTCCAGAAATATTCTTACTGGAATATGTGATCTATATCAGGCGTAGTAGACGTAGTATTGCGTATTGCGATCCAGTATCGGATGTCACGTGCAAGGCCTGGGGGTGGAATTGTGTCTGCCCCGTACGAAGCACATATCGGATCTCTGGTAACTAGTCTCTATGATCGGATAATCATGACCTAGTCATATTATCCCGATGACTGCAGTACATAAGAGCACCAGTTCCGTATCCTACGTGATCATCGTCTCCACTATGACTGGAGTGATACTTCCATCTCGACATCACACCCAATACACTACGATTCTCAATATACCCAGAAGAGGAGTACACATAACCTGTTAAAGCCCTGGACGACCAAAACCAAAGTATATTGATTGTCTCAAGTATTAGCGGTGCAAGTCTCAGGTTAAGACCAAATACACCTACCCTGATTCGGACTTCCATAGACACATAGTTATACTACCAATGGAATTCCGAGGGGTCTATCCAGAGCGAAGCTGTTTCCGTACCATCGGTAAACACAACCTCCTATTACACTTGCATGAGTATCCTATACCCAAATATATGAGAACTATGTCGTTATGCTCCCACAACGCGCACAAGTGTAATACTAGTCTATTCCGCATTATCGATGTCCAATCTCGATAACACTACGACTAGGGATATTTAATGATTAAACCTTCGTGGATTGATATTGTCTCATATCATCTCAATCCGGAACTAATCATATGAACCTTTCATCATTTATACATCTTGGTAATCTAATTACAAATGAATAAAAGAGCAATTCCTTTGTCACATAGTTAATTTATACAACAACACCATGATCTGTACAAATAGTGATGCTATGGCCCATAATCGTCCAACAATCTCCCACTTGGCATATAGCCAATCACTCAAGTGTCCTACACCCGAACTATGTACGGTTCGTTCAAACTTCCGCTGAGGAATTGCTTTCGTAAGCGGATTTGCATGGTTATCATCTGTTTCAATTTATTCGATTATCACATCGCCACGATGTATGATCCGAACGAATCAGATGAATATTGAAGTATATATCTGGATCGTTGATGAGACCATTAATTCTTTAGCCTGTGTGAAGCCTATCTCAGCTGCTAACAGAACTACTCCTAATCTAATTAGGATTATTATCGACCCAAATGGCTTCTATTGCTGCCTCAGCTGCAGCATTAACCTGCTTTTATTGTTTATTCGGTAACAGTATCTTGGTTGGAAGATTTCCAGCTCAATGTTCCGTTATTCAAACTTTATAGTACCGTTCTTACGACTTATAGTCGTTTTTATCGGTTAGGAAACTTACAGCAGTGAACCCAGTCACTTCAAGTTCTCATTCTCCATAGTATAAGAAAGCATCCTTAGTTCATCTAAGATACTACAGGATGTTCTTAACATCAATCCAATGACTATCACTTGGATTGGCCCTGCTCAAAGCATATGAGACACCAAGTCGCGTATATTTTTTCAATGTACGAGTTCTCGGAGAGTATCAACAACATTAAATCTATCCCAGTAGATCTTTATTCCTAGAATAAAGGTTGTTCTCCCAAGAATTCTACGGAGAATTTTCTTTAAAAGCTAAGCTTTCATCGATTGTATTATGGGAATATCATTTCCAAGAAATGACATGTCATCATTACTTAGGACAGTCACTATCAGTGCGCTCCCACTAACCTCCTTATATACACAAGAATCATTTTCGTTTTGAATTAAATCATATACCATTATGATTACATCAAACGATAGTTCCAAGAACTCAATGCTTGCTTCAATCCATCCATGGATCAAATTAACTTACAAACCTTGTTTGCTTGTTTTGGTACGACAAAACCGTCAGGATGTTGTAAACATCCTCCAAAAGGTTTCCATTTAAGGAAAGCAATTTTGACGTTCCAGCTGCCATATTTCATAAATGAAACATGCAGCATCAGCAAGCATTATCCAAATGGATTAAACCATGGCAACAGGTAAAAGGTTTCGTTGTAATCGACACAATGTTGATAACGATACATTTTCGCTACAAGCCCAGCTTAGTACGTTGGTATGTTGCCTTCCATGTATGTCTTCTTTGAAGACTTATATAGTACCATTAGGCACAATGCCTTGCGGTACTTCAACTAGTATCCAAACTTGGTTGATATACATGGAATCCATTTCGGATATCATGGCACTTTGCCATAATAGGGAGTCGATATCTTGTATCACTTCCTCATACGTATTCAGTTGGTATTCCTCAATAAGATTGACATCTTTATGAGGTGAGATCAGAAACCCATACCCAAGGTTGTTTTCTGACTCTCTACGACTTACGTGGTTCTTGTGTATTCGAAGATTATTGGTATAGTTTCATCCTTGATGAACTATTTGTGTTCCATTAAGGAATCGGTGCCTGGAATAGTATTACTTCGATTTTCATCGAGTTTTACTTTCCTCCCACTTACCACTGCATATCGGTATTCCTCTTAGGAAAAAACCGCATGATGAGCAACAATTACATTGTTCTCTTGTGAGTTGTATAAGTACTATACTTTGGTTTCCCTAGGATAACCCACAACTTAGGCACTTATCCGATTTGGGTTCTAGTTTGGTATCATCCAAACATATGCCTAGCATTCACAAATCTTCAGGAATGAGAAAACTCAGTTTCTTTCTTGTTCATATCTAATATGATGTCTGTCAAACAGATTTCTATGGAACCTTTATTCAAAATAAGTTTTGCACTGTTTGTGCGTATCCTTTTGAAGGAAATGGTAGCTTAGAGTGACTCATGATTAACCTTATCATGTCAAACAAAATTCAGTTTATTCTGTTCAGACACACCGTCAAATTGACATGTTCCGGGAGGAGTCCTTATTGAAAGAATACTATACTCTTTCAAATATTTAAGAAACTTATTGCTTAAGTATTTTCATCATGGTCTAACTGTGATGCCTTTAATACTTTAGCCGATCTGTTTGTCTACTTCGTGTCGAAACTCTAAAAGTTTCCGATTTGTGTTTCAAAAGAAACACATAACCATAACGCGATGCCACATCCGTAAAGGTCACGAAACATTCATATACACCTCTAGCCTAGCTAGATATGGGCCCACTTATGTCAGTATGAACGAGGGCTAACAGATCGATGGCACTTGCACTTTTACCAAGTAAATAGTGTTTTAGGCACTTTGCCCAATAAACTAGATTCGTAGACATCATTTGAATAGAATCAAATCCGTCATAGTATCCACTCTTCGAAAGTGTGGATATACGAGTCTTGTTTAATTGTGTCCAGACAACAATGCCACAAATAAGTCTCAACTGTTTAATTCAGTTTGAGCGATTTGTTTGTCATGTTATACGTTTGAGATTTATTTATATTCAAAATATAAATACTGTTATTCACATCTAATGTGCTTATCAATTATCATCTTTATATAATAAAACACTTTAGTGTTCTAGAATATAAAGGTATACCCGCAACGGGTTAAACCCTGATATAGAGATAATGTTCCTAGTCAAACTAGTTACATTTTAACAGTTTCCTAATTTAAGTACATACCCAAAGGGTAGTTCCTAAACTTAGGTTTCTACGGTTAAAACAGCGACTCTCGTCCCGTTTTCAATTCGCAGATCAATCTCATCTGAAGCCAGTATCCTGATTGTCAGCAGATTCTGCACATCAGTACATATTTATGTACCACACTTAGTATCTAAAATCCATTTTAATACTAGTAGTGAACATGTTTATAACAAACATATTTGAAGTCAGAGCCTTGCCCGTCTTCACTCATTCATGTCTGCCTTGTGCATACGGCAATCACGCTTCCAGTGACCCCGTTTGCCACAGTTTAGGCAGACATCTTGGGATATGTCCTTCGTCTTCCCAGAAGATTATAATGACTTTGCCTTTGCCCTTTTTCCACACCCCATAAGCTTTTACCAAGCTTTGGCCAACTAAGATGTCGAAGTAAGGTGTGTCTTGCGCTTCTTGCCTATTGCAAACTTTGGCTTTGTCTCCTTAAGAATAGTCATTAACTCTCCAAGAGTTTACTATTGCAATTTTTAGTACTTCTAAGATCTAAGGATAGATCTATGAAGATCCTTCAATTTCATTATCATACTATAAAGATCTAATCCTTAATTATGATTCGGAAATTAAGGAGTCTTGGTGGCAAGCATAATGGATTAAGCACTAAAGTTATCATCACATGAATATTCTAGATATCATGTTCTACTATTTGCTTTACTCCAGGCTTAGGCCTAAGATGTTATTTTATCAAATAAAGTAACTTCTTAGTTTTCAGGACTATCCTGATTCATTATTCCCGATTTGAAAAATTAAAGTTTTGTTTAAATACATTTTCACCCAGGATTATGTTTTAAACACTAATCTTTCAATTATCTTGATTCTAATAGTCCAACTATTTAATCAACGATTTTAGGTACTATTTATTATAATGATTACTATAGTTCAACTATATAATCAACTATAATTCAATAGGTTAAATTCAATTATATTGATTACTATAATCCAATTATAAAATCAACTATTAATTGAAATGGTTAATTCAAATATATAGATTACTATAATCCAATTATATAATCAATTATAAATGAAATTGTTTGAATACAATCCAACTGTTTAATTAAAACAACATTAAATATTAGTCCAACTAATAAATAATTACGTATTGACGAAAAATTGAAATGAGCGCGTATGACAAGTAACTAAACGAAAATTACAAATTTAATAACTTGCATCCCACTTTTTCGGCGAGCCTCTAACCCTCTGTTGAGTACTCGGGAAACCTTGTTTCCTAGTGGGCTAGGATCCCGTTAAATAACACACAATCTTGACTTTGCCAACAAATTGTATGATAATTAACTAGGTAGATCTCTAAGATCAATTGGATCTCATCCAATTCCTAGATCCAGTAGGTGGACATCCAAGTCCGAAACATATATCTTATATATGCCAATATATCCAATATATTGCCTAACCTTTTTTTCTCTGAATCAACTAAGCATTGGCTTTGGCACAACAAACTTAGTGATCTCAGTTAAGCGGAACCCATTGACCTTGGAAAGCTTCGTAATCATGTCGATGGACAAGAAGTGATCTTGACTTTGGCCAACAAATCACAACTTGGACAAGACACCGATATGGAACAAAGCCTTCATGATTCAAACACATCCGCGACGGACAAAGGTCTGACTTTGGCCAACAAACCAGTGCCAGTCTGGATCTTGAGTAAGAATCACTCAATGGAAGGAAAAACGCTTAATATGTGTTGAGGGTTTTTCGCGTAATTGGCAACCAATTAATTATCTTTGTTAAGGTCTCATCATCATACACCCTTAAACATGCATTCTAAACACATAATAAGGCACGTAAGTAAATAAAATAATAATGATATGTGCGGATGGATACTTAACACATTGTTCCTAGAACAATTCTCTCCATTTCCTCTCTCCCGCTAGCATAAGTATTACTTCTACCCGATTACATAACACTTCTAAAGAAACCTCATTTACTTTGAGGGGAATAGGTGAGAAGAGAAATACACAGAGTCAAGAGGTAATAGGCTGGACACGCAGGTCCAATTTAATAAATTCTAAATTTATTACAATAATTTCCAAAATTGCCCTTACCCATCTAATATCCATCTGATATACATTATTCATACATCGCATTCATGTATCACACAAGCATGTTATCAATCAATCTAATCCAATTAATTAATCTGAATATTAATTACCATCCAATGTTCAAACAACGATTTGATTTTGCGCTAGTCCAACTCGTTTACTATAATAAGTACTCAAAGTACGAATTCATGAATTATATTAAACTACAACATTAAATCCAATTTAATTTGTATTTAATACTAATTCTATATTTAATTCTAAATTAAATAATTACACTTTTTAATGTGCCTTTATGACTTAGATTCCAAATCTAATCATTACGGGTCTCAAAGCCCGATTAACATCCAATGTTAATTTAATTAAAGTCCAATGAGCTTTTAATTAATTTCTTAAGGCATGGACTTTTGGTCAATATCGCCAAGAAACCAATTTAGGCACATTAGGCCCAATTAAAGTTAAAGGTCCATTAAGTCATAATTGGACTTTATGGATATGGTTTTGGGCCCAATTGGATCCAACCAATTAGCCTAAACCAAACTTGGCCCAACTAAGCCCATTAAGCCAAATTACAACTTTAAAAGCCCAATTCCAAATTTGGCCCAATTAATTAACTTACAAAATTCCAAATTTCACAATTAATTAATTTAAAGTGTATGCCATAATTAATTACTCAAATTAAATTTCAAAACACCAATTAGTCTAATTAATTATGCTCATTATCATCAAAACATGTCCAACACATTTGAATCAAAAATCACATCATTTTCATGCTTATCAAGTCTCGGCATGGGGGGTTTTTATTGTTCGATTCGGTTTCAATCCAATTAAATCCACAATCAACATTACCCCATGTTTTCCAACTCATCCAATGTTCAAAAAACAAAAAATACCATGACTTTAGGGCATTGTTCATATTCGGCCAAGCCAACAATTTGGGGAAAAATTGATCCAATCAATATTTCATGAAATTGATCATATACAACTTCAATACAACATCATTCAAGCATACTCAATCAATCAATTTTATCAAATCATGCTCAAATTGATTTTACCCAATTTTACCCTAAGTTCATTTCATGCTCAAAATGGCTCAATATACCATTGTTGGGTTTCTATTAAGTCTCAATGATCAATTCAAGCAAGAAACACATGTGAATACATCATGAAGTACGGCGGAATCATACTTACATTGATCGGTTTTGGATGCGATGAACACAAGCCCTTTGCTCACTTGAAGCTCTCGGCTTTCTCCGTTGTGTGCTCCTTTTGATTTTCGGTCATGTCCTCCATTGATGCTCCAAGCTCCAAGCTTTGCAAATGGTGATTCCATGCTCACAAGTCGGTTTCCATATCACCTTGGATGACCCTTAATGTGCTAGCAATGGAAAGATTTGCCACAAATCTTCCTTATTGTTCCTTCAATGTCTCGGCAAGCAAGACTTGGAGAAGGGAATGGCCCTAGGCCGAATGGTGGAAGAGAGGAAGAAGCCCCTTGGCCGAATATGGAGGAAAAAAGAAAAAGAAATGGTTGTGTTGATTTTTGTTATCTAATACCAAAAATTGAAAGTCAAATACCAATTAATAAAATAATGGTAATGTCTTTCAAGTCACACTTGAGGATTTACACTCAACCATCAATACATCACTCAAAAGTGACTAGTTGTCACATCACTCAAAGTGACTAGACATCACATCAATCAAAGTGACTAATAATTTGACGCTTAATGTGACTTATGGGCCGCACTTGAATTCGAAATGCGAGTGGGCCCGTAAACACTCCCGGACTCGGGTTCGCTAATTCCGAATTAACGAATTTTCCGTTGCGACGAAATTAAATCAAATTTAATTAAATAATTATGCCTAGCAAAATTACTATTCACGTCGCTAACGAATTAATTCTAAATTAACTCGTTCGTCCGAATTAAAATCTAATTTTAATTCCGCGTCGAAATCCAATTTCGTATAATATATCGAATATTATTTTATCGATAATTCCAAATAATTGTTCTCTCTCTTTTAAATAATATTTTATCCCAGATAAAATATCTCTGTAATTAATCCCATATTAATTTTCTCTCTCATCTAATTAATCCAGATTAATAAAGTGTGAGTCATACGTCATCGGTGAATCTTCGGGAAGCGACCCATGAGATCCCGGATATGTTGGCAGTAAATCCGATCATCGGACTATCCGAACAGGTACGTACCTAGTACTACGTTTTTATCGATTTACAAGACATGGTTGGCTTCTAGCAAAGTATCATGCCTACCCAATTCTCCAGAAATATTCTTACTGGAATGTGTGATCTATATCAGGCGTAGTATACATAGTATTGCGTATTGCGATCCAGTATCGGATGTCACGTGCAAGGCCTAGGGCTGGAATTGTGTCTGCCCCGTACGAAGCACATATCGGATCTCTGGTAACTAGTCTCTATGATCGGATAATCATGACCTAGTCATATTATCCCGATGACGCAGTACATAAGAGCACCAGTTCCGTATCCTACGTGATCATCATCTCCACTATGACTGGAGTGATACTTCCATCTCGACATCACACCCAATACACTACGATTCTCAATATACCCAGAAGAGGCGTATACATAACCTGTTAAAGCCTTGGACGACCAAAACCAAAGTATATTGATTGTCGCAAGTATTAGCGGTGCAAGTCTCAGGTTAAGACCAAATACACCTACCCTGATTCGGACTTCCATAGACACATAGTCATACTACCAATGGAATTCCGAGGGGTCTATCCAGAGCGAAGCTGTTTCCGTACCATCGGTAAACACAACCTCCTATTACACTTGCATGAGTATCATATACCCAAATATATGAGAACTATGCCGTTATGCTCCCACAACGCGCACAAGTGTAATACTAGTCTATTCCACATTATCGATGTCCAATCTCGATAATACTACGACTAGAGATATTTAATGATTAAACTTTCGTGGATTGATACTGTCTCATATCATCTCAATCCGGAACTAATCATATGGACATTTCATCATTTATACATCTTGGTAATCTAATTACAAATGATAAAAGAGCAACTTCCTTTGTCACATAGTTAATTTGTACAACAACATCATGATCTGTACAAATAGTGATGCTATGGGCCATAATCGTCCAACAAATAAACCATTAGAACAATTCTAATATATGACATGTACCGATCTCACGGGTTTACTAACCGACCAGATATGTAAACCTTGACCGGGAACATTTTTAAGAATGAATCATATTATGACATTTCTCAGTAGCAATTGCGGCACTTTTGTAATTATGTCACAATTATTCATTCTACGGTCATTTACGCATTTACCATATATAAGATTATATTGATGAAAATTACTTAATTTTATTCATAATAAAGTATAGTGTACATCGTATTTACAATAAATACAACAAATTTGACGCGCCGAGCACCAACTCCAACAGATGAATAGATGATAAATACATTGAACCTAAATGAATAGAAGATAAATTCTTTGACATGCATATTGAACTCCAGTTTCTAATCATCTCTTTGATGATAAATACATTCAACCTAAATAAATTCTTTGACATGCATATTGACTCTTGACCCGCTCGCCATTCCAGATCAATGAACCGTGTCGGGTTTTAAAATACTGGACACAACACATCAGCGGTTGCATTGCAATTACATATGAAGTAGAGACAGTTTTGAGTTTTTAGTTTTTCAGTTTTTTTTTTTTTTTTTTTGTGGGATCAACTTGGGGTGCTGACAATTTAATAAGTTTCGATTACGTTTTGGGTTCTTGTTTTTAGACCATTTTTCATTTTTTTTTTGAAGGATAATGAAAAATTGCACTAAATATCACAAGGATGTAAGTAAATAGTCATTTTGGCTCGAGAATAATTAGCCGGTAGCCCGCGTGATGCGCGAGTTATTTTTAATTTGTAGATTTCTTATCAAATAAACTTGATAATAATATCACAAATTAGTTTCTTCAACATCCAATGAGTTTTATCAAATGTTTAGTAGACTTTGAAAACATAGAAAGAGAATTTATACAAAGTAGCAAGGAAAATAAACATTGCTATTTATAAAATTACGCATGAGTATCATCGACTCTAAATTAATTATATATCATAATTCTGAAAATAATTATTTTGAGATGAAAATATAAAGATGAGCAAAGTGAGCTTCTTCTTATATGTTTGTATACATTAAATTTTCCTTTCTTGATGGATATGGGGTTCCATTTTAGGCTTTTCATTTAGCATAATCCATATAAGAAACCCGGCTAATAGTTCAAATTCTTCTTCCATATGCATGGTCGATGTGAATGCAAACCTCTTGTGGTGCCGAGAAAAGCAACATCAAGAATCAATTTGATTTTTTCTTTCAGTTCATCTATTTGAAAAACACAAAAAAAAAAAAAAAAAAAAAAAAAAATCATTTAATAGAAGATGAATAGATGATAAATACATTGAACCTAAATGAATAGAAGATAAATTCTTTGACATCCATATTGAACACCGATTTCTAATAATCTCTTTGAACATACGACTTAATAAATCATAACATAATACAACGAACTTACATCATTTTGTAATTGCATCACAAATAATACCATCATATAATTTACGTCGATTTTTTAAAGGGAGAGCTCAAAACTCTCCTATAATATACGTGTGTATGTATGTATGTATGTATGTAAATCTCGTGAGTTCTTAAAGATCAAAAGGACAAATTCTACAAGTATTTTGCAGTTCTATCTACATCACGGGAAAAAAAAATTGTTATCTCTACAGAAACAATATCAAGTATTTGGCATTTTCAAGGTCTTTGCATCTTTGAATTACTTCCAACTCTTCATCACATTATAGATTTGTTATATATCTAATGAAATTTTGGAGTATATATACTGCACATAGTTATTTGGTAGTGTCCCACAAAGAGATTAAAAAAATAAAATAAATGCATTGAATCCGATTTCAATTTCTTTATACTGATCCGAGAGCTTCATTCAATAGAATAAGTGCCAATTTATTTTCCTAGGTAAAATTAAATTGGAGAAAGCACACATCACGAATGGACCATCATCTAATAGATGCATACTGTTAGTTTCATTTTTATTGGCAATGTCCGTAATAAAATAAGTTTAATTGAATTGTAATAAATCTTGAAGAACTTGGAACAATTGGACTGATATTTGGCAAAGCTTGAGCAAATTCATTAGTGCTGTGTTCGTTGAAACGTTCGAACGTGTGGCATTAGTGGCACGTTTGCTGTTGGGTTCGAACGAAATATTCCAGAGAGCAAACGTTCATGGTACGTTCGAGTAAGCGTTCGAACGAAACATTCCAGAGAGAAAACATTCATGGTGCATTCGAGTAAGCGTTCGAACGAACCTTTCCAGAGAGCACGCGTTCGAGTGGCGTTCGAACGCCCGTGCATCTTTGAGTTATTTTAGACGCGTTTTTAACCTAATTTGGTTTTGGAAAGCCTTTCTTTTTACCATACCTATATAAACAAACATTAAGCCACCTTCACAAGTGTTGAAAACATATTGTCTTGAGCCTAAACACCTTCCTAGATTTTCAACCTTCTTGTTCATCACCTTGAAGACTTATTTGAATCTCTTGTCTTCGTGTTTCCTGGTGATATAGAACTTTGATAAACCATCAAAATAATCAACCCAACTTCCAAACCCTTCATAGTTCTCTAGGAAGAAGATTGGCAGTCGGAGTTCCGGCATTCAGAGCTGCAGAGTTGATTCACTCAAAGACTTCAGAGGTTATGTAGAAAACAGTGGTGTGCGGGCTTGAGGAGTTCCTTGAGTTCTTGCAGTCAAGCGGTATTAGAGTCGGTGGAGTTGCCGCCATAGGTCTTTTACCGTCGCTGTAAGTTATTCTCTATTATAATGGATTTGGGTTGGTAGCCGAGATACCCGAAGTGATTTTTTACTCGCACGAGTTTTTCACTTCGTCAACAAATTGTCTGTGTTGACTTTGTGTTTGCTGAATTATTTTCTGCATTGTTTTAATATTCTGCATTAATATTTTATTGCTGTTAGAATAAGGGTGTTTGTTGGGAAATCCATAGTAACAATAATTATGACTTGTCTAGATTATTATGTTAAAATTCCGCATAGGGTCAGAACCTTGATAAATTCAAACTTTCACATACAATGTATTTGGAGCATAAATTTCTTTTTCAAGCAGATTATAATTCCGCCTAATGAGGGGAGAGCTCAAATGAGGAATGAACTAAGGATGAGTGAACTAAGGGTTGAGGATGAATGATGAGTTTAGAACGTGCTTTGAAATTTAATATATATAGATAAATATATAGATGATAAAAAGAGTAGAAGAAGAAAGTGGGTGCCAAAGGATGGTAATTTCATTAATGGATATTACTTTAGTATAAATTTTTTATTTAGAAAATATGGGTCTAGAGAGTAGTTTTATGCTTTCAAATAACCTCATCATCTTTGCCCATTGGATTAAAGAATTAATGATTTATGTTGAGTTTTTCTTTATGCTAGTTGTTTGTTTGTACTCCATGAATACTCTTCCTTTCAACACTCAATATTTATATTTTTATACTCAAAATAGTAAATTCAAAAAATATGTAATAAATGTTTTTAAGAGGGAAGAGCCCACACATATATACCCCCAAAGTTTAACATAATAGACATCTACACCCCTTTTTCCAGGGAAGAGAGAACAAATGTCTTTTTTTTTTTTATCAAAGTGAACGGGTGTATTTCCAGATATCTCGAAAAAATAATATTTTTTAAAATCTGATCAGATCAAGGTCAAATCTCATCAGTTTTTTTTTTTTCAAAGACTTAGCGATGATGGATATTCATCTAGTAGAATATTGTCCTTTTTGCCAAACTATGGGGGTAGACATGTCTTTTCCTTTTGCAATAGCAATGCACATGTAAACTGGGAAGCAAACACTGCATTGCATCTACAAATATATGAACAACAACATATCTGAAGAATCAACAAAGGTGAGCCCTCCTTTAGACAGCACCCAGCTCAATGCACATCACAAATTTTTACACATAACTCACTCTCCAATCAATCTTGTCGGAGCCGGAGATCATGTTGCTGCCTGCTGGATTATTCAAACACTTAAACCATTAGGTTTGAGTGTTGACTCGTAAGTATCGGTATCGGATCCATGAGACTTCTTCAGCTTTGCCACAAGAACCCACATGTTAGCCAGTTCATTTTCCAGATAAGCTTCTCTTCTTTTGGATTCCTCGACCTTTCTTTGCAGCTCAGCCTCTCGTTGATCCTTTTCCGTAAGAGCTGCTTCATATGAAACCTCTCTCTCCCGGCTCAGAGTCAATTCTCTCTTGAGATCCGAGGGTGACCCGTCTTGGCTTTGTCTCTTCACCTGACCATCTCTGCGGCCATTACGTAGTGCACTTGTTCTTCGCTGGGTTTGGGAACTCTTTGCTGCTGCCAGCTCAGCAGTTAGTCGCTCATTATGATTCATAAGCTTAGCAACTTCTTCTGACAATACCTTGAGCTCAACAGCAGCAGCTGAGGCTAGTCCTTTGGCATATGAACTCTCCTCTGACAATTTCTGGTTCCGATCCTCTAGCTGTTCTTTTGAATCAGTTAGTTCAGCGACTTTTTGCTTCAATTCTTCAATCTCAACTACCTGAATTGAGGAAAAAAGCAAGACTTAAGCCGTAATATTGACTGCTATGCCAAATTAAAACTTCAAAAGACGTGAAATGGTGAAATGGACTAACCACAGTCCACGCAATTAGTAGTCAGACACAACTCCCAATGGCTAAGAAAGAGGTTATAAATATCATGAAAGGGCCAAGAGGTTATAAATACCTGCACTTGTAAATGCGAGTCTTCATTTGTGTCTTTCAACACTGCAATTTCTTTGTTGATTTGAGGTTCCCAATTGAGGCTCTTTGCTTCAGTTAATCGTTGTGAATGACCGGCTACAGGGATGAAATTTCTCAACTCCAGTGCATCGTTGAGCTGTTGCTTTAAGGAACCAATTGTTTCCTGAAATCCTTCACATTCACAGATCTGATAGAATGTTGAAGTTAAGTTAGAACTGCCCGGTAATAGTACCACCAACCTGTACACATTAATAGGTAAAAGTAGTACCTTTTGATTCAGCTGCTCTTGAATTATACGGTTATCAGCAGTTTTAACCTGGAAAGAGAAATAAACTGCAGCACTCAGATAAAATTAGAAACAACCGATGAAAACAATCAGCGAGTCTTAGAAAGTTTCAATCATCCTTCTCATCTTCTAACCATAGGTTTCTATTTTTAAGGGGCAGAGCTACATTGGTGTGAGTGGGGACAGTCGCCCCCCCTTAATCCAAAAATTTGTTAAAATATGCCTTATAAATTAATGAAATTTGGTTTGTTAATGAGATAATTTTGATTTACCCCCTCTAAATAAAGATTATCTACCACTTTTTGTGAAAATCAAATTTTGCCCCCCTACTGAATCAATATTTTAGCTACGCCACTGTTCTCCATATAATATATAAAGGCTACTGAAACAATATTGCAAGAAATACAGGAGATTATGATCACCTCAAGTTCAAAGGACTTCTCATTCAATTGTGCAACCAGTTCAGTGATAGACTGCACAGCCTGAAACAACAAAGAGAATAAAGACGGACCTCAATGAGAGGCAAGCACCACAGTCAGTAATGATTGATTGTGCAAGCTAAACTTACTTGTGATACCTCTGAGTTATCCATCTTGTTGTATGAAGTCATGATGGAATCAGCTATTTGCTTTTCAATCAAAGCAATTTGTTCATTCTTACCCTTGATTTCATCTCTTAACTTTTTAATCTCCACCTTAAATGAAAATGAACAAAAGATTAAAATATTCTAGGAAGATCAAAAGTGGCAGGCAATGAGGATGATAAATGAACAAAATATTACCTGAAGTTGTTCTTTCTGGGGGTTTCTGGCAGCCTCCTCAGACAATCGCTTCAAGGCACTTGAATGGAGTGCCACTTCTCCAGACAAAATCTTCTGTTGCTCCCTTAGAAGATCGATCTGGTCAATTGTTTTAATGCTTGTCTGTAACAAACAAGGCAAGGAACTTTACATCTGTAGACTATGCATAATGCATCCTTCTCGAAAATAAATAAATAAAACAAAACTTGAACCAAACAGTAAGCCCAAGTCATTAGGGATGGGAATCAGGTGGTTCACGAGGAACCTTATCAATCCCACTTTTGAATGGGAAAGACACAGAATACTCAGGTCCGGAGGTTATCCTAATGGTTCTTTTTTTTTTCCCGAAAATGAGGAAATTGTCACTGCTTATTTTTATAGTTAATTTGTTTAAACAAAAATTATTAAAGGCATAGGTTGTGGCGCTATAAAATTACAAGTGCATGCAATGACATCACATACACAATAATGATTCAAGAATGGACCAGTAAGAGTAGATCAAAATTCAAACCCCTTCAAAGATGGACGAGTAAAACTAGCGACAGAAAATAGTGCAGGTATTCAGCTCATTTGACTTGAGAATATCTTAGCATATACTGCAATTTTGAATTTTCAAGTGGTGCATGAAAAAAAAATGGCATACCGAAGGCATCTCTTGTCCAAGGAAACTGTCCTCAGGAACATCTCTATCATGTCTAGCCTCAGAGAGATCCGCAGATGGAGACATATCTGTAAGTAGCGATTGAGAAAGTCTGGATTCTGTATGAATATTACCTCTTTCAGCTTGAGGGGTTGAAGGTGTACTGTCTGATTTAATTCCGCCCAATTTGTCACTGGTTAATGGCCCGAAGCTACTATCTCGTTTCTGATCAATAACAGTTAAATTCCTTCAGCTTCAAAACTAGCTAAAGGAACATGTTATGAATAAAGCAAAAATGAAAACTTCCTGGAAAATATCACATAACAGGTGCCAATTGTATATTCAACTCAGTACTCTTAATCACACCGAGGGCAAAGAATTTAAGCTAATGGATAATAAGAACTTGCAACTAAATAGAACATAGATCATTAATATAGGGGAAAAAAAGTAAGATTTAACTTCCTATTGGAAACATATGACATAAATAGAAAGCCATAATTAATTTATAAGCACACTAGAAAGGCACATAAAATCTTGGAGGACAGTCAGGATACAGATCACAAATAATCAATTTAAAGCAATAAAATAAGCTTTTAATTTTTTCTTTTGGAAGAAAAATGAATTAAAGTAATAGCATATTTAATATTTCCATGTTTCCCTTATTTAAGGAATTCTGCGGTAGTTTGAGCTGCATTAATTGCTGAAGAAATTCCATTCCAACTGTAGCCCTTTTACAATTGGTTGATTCAACCTCAGGGAGGGCAAACGAGAAGAAACAGAAATAGGGGAGAAAACTATCCAAAATCAACTCTAATATATTTACCCCGTTAAAAAGAACTCAAATATATTAATCATCTTTTACTCCCTCTTCACCTACATTTCTACATTTGGGCATCAAGTTCAACAATGAAAAAAGTGCATTGCCTAACACATAATTAGCACTTCAATAGTATTAAAAGAAACTCATAGAAACAAATAAACTATATTTTTCATGGATGTAATCAAAGTTTCAAGTCGTTAATTTTTCATATTTACAGCAGCTAGTAATGAGCAATGCTACACTAGATCTGGTTTTGAAAGTGATATAAAGAGTAGATAATGAAAAGCATGCTCTCTTTGTTCATCAATTTGGATGATTGAGGGCACAAGATCCGGATCAAACCTAAGATTGTTTTTTCTATGCTCAGAAAGTTAATGACTTCCATTTGGATATAAACTGATAAGCTTGATCAATATAGAACACTAAAACAGCGACCACGATATGCATACCCGTAGCTTTAACCAGTTTAGCAATCCATGCTTTCGGGTCTTTTTCTCCTCCTTAATTGTATCATCTGCAGTTTCAGCATTCCCTTCCAGAGAAACATACAAGTCAATATTTTCATCATCCAAGATTAAGTCCCGCCTTCTGTGTGGTAGGTATGCAAGCTGCAAAGTTTTGAATTAGATAACTATAACCAGATCAAACAAAGTTGAGAAATGATTTCTTTTTAAAAGACAAGCACTCCGGCTATCCAGCCAAAATGAAACAAATAAAATTAATACAAGTAAATTAAAGTTCTGATATGAAAAGGGTACAAAAATCAAACAATTTGGGTAAAATGAATCATGGTACCTCTTCTTCCCCAAAGGAATGTCTCCTCCTTGGACCAGGGCGGTGAGGGAGCCTCGGTGATTGTGAAGCATTTGAGGAGACCAAAATTAATTTTGTCAAGCGTTGTATTCTGCTCAATAAAGCTGCTTTAGCTTCTTCTTCTTGTTCCAATCTTGATTGCAACTTGACTTGACCATCTTCTAGCTTTACATATCACAGTACACAAATTGAATAAAAGAAGTCATACACATCATTTCTTACTTTTTCAGATATCTCATACATGCTCAAGTGTTCATCATATCATATATCCTCAAGTATTCATTGAACCTTAATCAACATAATACAGGATTTCTGGAAACAAGGAAAAACCAGGACACTAAATGCAATTTAAAACAAGGGCAGAAAATTGACCTTTTTATTTCCGAAGGTCTATGCAAAATACCTGACATGTTCGAAAGTTTCTACTAGGACTAGAAATTGAAAGTAATTATACCATACAAACTTTAAATTCATAACTGTTCTCGACCATTTTGCTTCTTTCTCAAGCTCATAAATATTGCCTCCCCTCAATATAACATTTAAAGCCTTGTATGAAACATGAAATAAGGAGAACATGATTTGTGCAATAAATTTTTTTAAAGTATTCCAATAGTCAAGATTTGCACTGAAAATGAATAACAAGTTAACTTTTCAACCATCACTAAAGCTACAAAAGCCCGTCAAATGGTATGCTTACTTTTTGCTTTAAGAGTACAACATTGTCTTCTCCAATATCTTTCAGTTGAGGAACTGTCATAATACCCCTCTTCAATTGTGCTAACTCTTCCTTTAAACAGCGTATCTCATTTTGGTACTTCTTAATTAGTGACTTCTCATCAATGATCTGCAGGTTCATTTTAGTTAATCATAAACACAGCTGAGTTGATATTTCAGAGATCCAAGGTTTTATGGAACATACCTTGTTCTGAGCTACTAGAATTTCAATGTGTTTTGCACGGTGAGCAAATTTCAACGTATTATGTGTTTCTTCAGAACTACTTGACGAAGGAGTAACGGTGCAAATGAGCTAAAATTTTAGACAATGAAGACCAATGAACAAAGGATGTCATGGGCAAGTAACAAGTTTCCAAAAGAATAAGTTGCAAGTGTATATGGATTTCTGCCATTCAGCCAGCACACATGCCATGAGTCTTCTGAAGAATAGAAAAAAGTAAAAAGCAATAGTGCTTACAGATACACGGCCATGACCACTCAATGAAGATTGTAAGAGCCGGGTTAATTTAGAGTCCCTGTATGGTATATGAGTGGCCCTCCCATCTGTTAACTTTGAAATAACCTACAACAATCAGAAGTTTTTTAACCAAGAATAAATTAAATTTTATTAATAATATCAACACTCTGATAATGCACACAAGACCATCAGATATAGCAGGGTATAATCTATATAGATAGTAATTAGTAAGCAACACATAAAAGTCATAAATCAATAAATTGTGTTATGTACAAACCAGAAAGACAAACACATATTGACATCTAAAACCTGATTTTACTGTAACATAGCACAACTTAGTAAGTGCGGAAATTCAAAGAATTGATAAACGCACCTCACAAGTACTTTCTATGACAACAAAATTACAAGGACAGAGAAGAGAGGAATGGTAACATAGTCCTAATCACATGAACATTTATAGACGCAACATACACAAAAAATGTAAATTCATACGTTAGTACATAAGGGTCAGCATCAATGGTCCATGGAGCCATCAAATAAATTTACTTTAAATGGTTGAGAATTCATCTAATATGTCATTCCAAAGTGCATTAATTATGAATATTAGACGCAATCTCAACGATGAAAGCATTAACCCGACGATTCACCAATTGTGTCAAATTTACTGTAAAAAGTGAGGAGCCATTGATCTCTCCATGTGTCTGTATAGATATTTGTTTATGCATATATGGCCAACTGTCGATGTATAGATAAAAAGAAATCATGCAGAGAAACCAATGACACTCAAACAACTGTCACTGCTCACATAATAATAATATAAGAGGCCTCACAGTTCCAAGAGTTAGCAGGCTTTTATTAATATAAGATCCCTCTTTCCTCCTCACACCAGTAGTTTCTGCCTTTGAGCTCTCAGAACCTGCCAGATCGATGAGGTGCTGCAGGTATAAGTAAAATTTGGAAAAGTTAAAACTAAATGCTTGACATTAGAATATATGGCAACTAATAAAATATATTATAGAAATAAGGAAACAAACATGAGGCTATAATTTAAAAATTGAGATTGAAACCAGAAATGTAAAAAGGTAACCAACAATTAACCAAACTCAGTCTTGAGAATAAGGCCATAGACATTACCAGTTGAGATAGATTTACAGCTTCCCCTGCACTATTTTCACCACATGGACTGCTCTCTATTGTCTGTACAAAAAGAGGTTGGAACAAAATTTGTTGAATGAGGTCAGAAATGAGTTACATGACAAGAAAAAGAAATATGATGCTGGATGCATGAAGAAAGAATGTTATATCTTACAGATGCAGACAATGTGGTATTAGATCTACAAGTCAAATACTGAATCTTTTTGAAGAAACAATAGTTCACCAGTACATGAAAAGACAGAGAGGAACAAAAGAAACTATAAATGGTATATTATCATACCAAATTGGAGGCCAAGTAATAGGGTCATGGGTCCTAGGAGACAATATTATGACCATCACATTGGTACACATGATAAGAAATGAATGACCTATTATGTACAATGTCTGTTCTGGACCAATTTATATGTGCAAGAGCATCTATGTCCTATGATGAATTATATATATGATCATATGAGTGGTTGGGTGGGTGAATCAACACATGCATGTGTGTGTCTGTGTCCAAAATGTCAATTGAAGCAGTCTCTTGTAGGAAGTATAAGTAGAGTTAGAACAATCAATCGGAAAATGCAATTGCAGCATTATAAAGCATGAGTACCAGTGTAAATATCGTATGGCTCCGACTGCTTAGTAAATTGAAATTTGTGGACCCAACGTGTCTGTGCTCTGTTTTCAGAAACCATAATCTAATTACAAAGTCTGAAGCAAAATCACAAATAGTATTATAGAGAAAAAGCTAGCTGGAATGCCATATACGACCAGTAAACAAGACATGTTAGCCAGCTTCTCAAACAAATCTAGCTAATATGAATATATGAAAAAACTTTCAAAAAAATATAAATGAAAAAAGCGATTTATAAACCATTCTTTCTACATTAAATTACTCTCAAGATTTTTTATACATGAAATATGCCTTCAAAAAGCTTTAGAGTATGTGAGCAAGAAACTCTCTCCAAACATAATCATCCGGTTCCACTGTTATTTTAATCATTTTATTATTTTCTTTCTATCAATTTCACCCTTTGTTGACATAACAAACAAGACAGCAAATTTACCTTCTCCTGCTGCAATAAGGGAAAGGGCATGAGCAGGTGATAACACAACTTCTTCCTTGACACCTTCAACAAAGGTTCCCTACAACCACCAATTAACTCAAAAGCAAATCACCCACTTTCCTACATCTAGGCAGCCAGGATTGAGATAAAATTACATTTATGTTACAGAAAATAAGTTAAAAATGAACTCCGTAATAAATTGCGTAGGGTCAGTTTTCAATATTTTTAAGGCCCCCGGAACAGTCTTGGAAGATGAGGAAACATAAGAGGACTATTGAAGACCCTAACTAAGACTTGCAAAGAATATCAGTAATACTTCCTCCACTTAACTAACTCTCAGTATTATATGGCCATAAACTTTTCTAGGCCTCAATGCCTAAAGCCCAACATGAATATCCAATTGATAAAGTTTCCATATTCAATGTGCTAAGGTTGAAGAATTTTGTATGGAGCATCACATATAATATTAAAGCAATAGGTAGAGGTAATGAGAAAACAGCAGTCATGATATCTAGTGCAGTTACAAGGTCACAGATCAAATACTGATAAATGGGTACCTGCGAATCCTCTCTGATCCTCAAATTCTGTCCTGCTGGATTCAACAAATCATTAACAACCTGAAAATGTAGAAAACCTTATAGGATAGTAACAAAAATCATTAAAGCTACACTGTGTGAGGGCTGTAACCAAAAATGAAGTCATGATCAAGTGCACATGAAGAAGCTCACCTCGTTATAAATCTCCAAATATGAAACTCGAAGAAGAAATTCTCGAATCGGAGTCTAGAGCAGAAATTAATTTTATACGTTAGTATTACAACAAAGAAACTAACACACAAAGTTCTGCAGTAAGTGTTCCATTAAAAGTACCTCTTGAATTATACTAAAAGCGTCTTTCACTGCCAAAGGTATAATTCCGGGGGACCTCTGGTCACCCTGCCACGTACATTTTAGTAAAGTAAGTATAACGGTAATGTTTTAAAATGCCAAACTCATTGCTTGACCAGTCACTACATAACAAACCTATGGAAAAGGCTTTCAAATGCAAAGAAATAGCCTCATAAAGATTCTAAATGAATATGTCACATAGACAACACTGGTACCATATCCATGCAATTCAAAATTTGCAAGTATAAATTTGGATTAAATAAACTAGGTTACAAACACAATAACTTTCCACATGTTATAGTCATCACCCTCAGCAAATGCATTATTGAAACGGAATATTTTTTAAAAGAGTTCAAGAATGATAAGACACAAGGATAAATTTCAGTTGAACATATAAAGTTAAAATACAAAGTACCAAAAGTGACTCAAATTTACGAAGATTTGGCTCAAAGAAAGTGTAATCTGCTGCTCTTACTTCTAAAACTTTTAACTTTATCAATGAGATTATCAGGTAAAAGAAGATTTTGCAGTGCAGAAACCTAAGAAACATTGACTTTCTGTTCTTTGTACCGACTCATAAACCTAGGCTATCAACCTGAACCTATTTCCTACAATGAAAAGTTCTACTAGAAATTATACATGAAAGAAAGATGTGTCAAACGTACACCAGATAAATTACATCTTATCTAAAGTGGTAAAGATTTGTCTTTTCTTACATGCATTGTGTGAGTCTTCCCACTGCTGGTCACACCGTATGCAAAGATGGTTCCTGTTATGATGAGAAAACACCAAGTCATTACTCTGTAGACTTTTTCCATACCAAGTGTTTTAGAAGATTATTAAATTACTACTGCAAAAACTTTTAGAAACTATTTACAGTGTGGTCAAACTGTGCCTTGCCCATCTAAACCACCTTACATTAGGCCTCTGGCATATCGAATAGTGGCCAGAAGCAACCAACTTGTTGCTTCAGCCATATCGGTCCTCAAGTATAGTGGTTATAAGGTAGATTCTAAATTTGGACCTATCCACTATTAGGTGCCAATCTACTAATACCAATAATTAATTATGCAGAACAGACCCAAAAAAAATCTAGAATTGCACTCTTGAAACTCTAGATATGTTTG
The DNA here is from genome assembly GCA_019454045.1 of Zanthoxylum bungeanum. NCBI lineage: Eukaryota > Viridiplantae > Streptophyta > Magnoliopsida > Sapindales > Rutaceae > Zanthoxylum > Zanthoxylum bungeanum. The sequence goes on along the minus strand of SKCR01019510.1, from coordinate 130,055 downwards.
TCCGATATTTGGTCAATTAAATTTAAGAAAAAACAACAACCAGCATTCATCAGCTAAAGTCTTATTTAACAAAGCAATAACACAATAAAGTCAATGAAATTTTTGAATGATAAAGTTCTTCCATGGAAAAAGAAAAAAAAGGTACTTCTTTTTCCAATATAAATTCGTCTCAAGTACAAAGGTTAACTAAAACACAATTGCAATTTTTGTGTCTGTGTGATTGTTGTGCTGGAGTACATGGTGAATGCATGTACACAAAACTTCAAATATCTAGTAGAAACTAACACCGGGTTAAGAGTTGGTTACAATGATAATCCGAAAACCCGACTTTAAGTTGAATCCTCAAATCCAAGGCCCATAAAGTGGGGACATTGCTAAAAAACTAGTTGTCATTGCCTACCATTAATGAATCTAACTACATGATGGCCGAAAATCAGGGAAATAGAGGGAGCTACTAGAAGATTAGGTATAGCCTGGCCTAGGCCACCAAAAAACGAAACTTGTGATTCGTGTGGTTATTTCAGCCCAAGTTAAACTGCCTCTTTTTTTCTCTCACTCCCTTTATGGACCTATCTTGCTAGATGGAAAAATAGGTGGACCAAGGCTACATTCTTATTTGGTCCAATGATTTTTCTTTTTGATGTAGACTGATTACAAGAGGCCTTGGCATGATCTCTTTTTATTTAGTTTCTCCATATGATAACTCCCTCTGTTGGTCCACCCTAATCCCTTAGTAAAACTTAGCCATCACATGAATTACAAATAACAAGCTTTAAATTTTTTTTATTTTTTGAAACGTTGGAAACCCCGCCGCCAAACCACCCGATCCGGGCTTAAGCGAAGCAGGTAAAACCCTCGGCTGTCCCAGACTTTTACAAGAAACGCACCCCCTGAATTCGAACCCATGACCTAGAAGCTAGATCCTAAGCCCTACATCACCAAGCCAAGCCCTTGGGGACAAGCAAGCAAGCTTTAAAAAATGTAAATGACTAAATCACCAGTCCAACATCCAACATCCTAAAATGTCCTCTTTTTTAACTTACTAATATTCATTTTATAATTATAAAAACAACACTAATTCACCATTTTTCTACAAAACTACAAACCTTCAAAACAAAAGATTTATCATCAGTTTCCATTTCTGCTTGCTCGGCTTCAATATTTTACTTCTCAAAAATGATTGAAACACTTTGATTCATCATGATCTTTATGTATACAACCATCAGAAAAAGAATTATCATCAATTTTCACTCCACTTATTCGACTATGATATTTTCCTATCTAAAGGATCCAAACAACTTTGATTTACCTTTTGATTCTCTAAAGCTTTTACTTATTGATCTCAAATAATTCTCTAGAGTCTATACACTTTTTCTGTCAATTCAGTACTAAGCTATTTCTTCTCTCTGAATCATCATAGGGCTTATATTCACTACCATTTTATTGCATATCATTGTATGCCGTGACTTGCTTTACAATTATCCTCTTTAAAGACTATACGGTTTATTATGTCCCCTCAACTATATAGGTTTCTTACTAGAGAAAAATTACCTTAAACGAGAAATTTTGAAGTACTTTCGGTGTATACACCATCCACCATTGGATTCTTGCCTCATAAGAGTAAATTCACACATGGCAAGAATCCAAAGGGTGGAGTAAAATGCAATAGGACCACCCAAGATACTATATTCACTTTTTACTTTCCTAGTGAGAGAATTTTTTCCTGCTGTTAAGTTTTTCTTTTTTCTTTTTTAAGTAAATAAGACAAAAAATAATTTAGCCCAGGCTAATCTAGATACCTAACTATGCCCCTGATCATTGATTGAATTATTTAACTTTTTCTGGATAAGTATAGAGGCAGGGACCAAAAAAACCAAAAAAAAAAAAGGGTGATTCCTTGAGGTAAACAAAAATCTCAGAAAAATTCATTGAAAATAAACGATGCAAGAAATAGTTTGCCAAGCATAGCGTTAGTCATGAATTACCATTGATGCCTTCCATTGCACCACTGACAACGTGGTGAGCTGCAACATCGTAGACATGACGGGTAGTGGTGGTAGGGCCAAACACCCGATCTAGAAGCATTTGGGAAAAACAAAGAACTGAGAGAAAGATCTTAAAAGTAAAGATGAACAAGTAAAAATATCAAAATCCCCACATTTGTTGAGCAGTTTTACTCACAGAAATAGAAAGGGGAAATAGCAATTCTACTAAAACATATTATAATGAATATGATCACGAGTGACAGAATTCCAACAGAGCATATGCGTCAGACAAGCATGTTTCAAGTTTTTCATTGCAAGTTATGCAGCCAAACAAAGTACTTGAATATAATTCCACTTAAGACAATATAATCAATAGAATATAATAATTTACCATATGCATAAGCTATTGATGGATTATGTTCATTCCTCACAATAGTTTCTCCATCCGCATACCACGCAATCTCTTCACCTTGCCGAATCTCCCTAGGACTACACAATGCAATAACCAAGATCAATTTTCAAGCATTCAAAAAAAAAAAAAAAAATCCAACCAATTAAATTAAAAGGAATAGGTTCATTGGCTTCCTCAGTTTAGGATACATGGAAATGCCATTTATTTGACTTTTCCATCCTCAAACACCCTAATACGGTAGGTTTCTGGTAGAACTTTTGAAACCTTAAGAGTTCATGACTAAGGGCATGTATTGCAATTGTTGTGCTTCTCCTTAATTTCAAAAAAAAAAATTATTTTTTAGTGTTCATCAACCATCTACCACAGCTAACGATTCCATTCAACAGCATTTACAGATTAAAAACCAACCACCTCAGTCTCAAAAATACCATAATTTCTAGAGGACGGGACATTAAATCTACCTCTATTAACCGAACCTAAACAAAACGAAAGTAAAATATGAATGTACCTTAGTGGACGGAACCGGACAGTTACTGTAACATTTTCTTTGGAGGATGAATTTTCAGTGTAATAATACTGCGGCTTACTTCGAGCCGCTGAAGAAGCAGGCGAACTCTGGCCATCAATTGACGTTTCTAGAAACTGTTTGGAAGACGACGTCGTTGTTGAAGAAGATGGAGAATTAACAGCTTTTTCAGTAAATCTTTTCGATTTTAATCGATGTTTTGACGACATTGCCACTTACACCTCTATTTTCTTCTTCAACACACTAAAAAAAACAAAATAACAGTCAGCAACGTTAAATTAGTTTTTTTTTTTTTTTTTTTTTTGCCCCTGAACAGAAATTAATCTTTTAAAATCTTAGCTTGACGTTTTCCAGACAAAAATGAAAAAAAAAAATTAATTAATTATCCTAAATTCACGCGGAAATTAGACAACAAAGAGCGATAAAACACTCGGCTAAATTTGAGTTGACTTCCTCACTTTTAACATTTTAAAAAAAAAAAAAAAAAAAAAAAAAAAAAACTTCGTCTCTGTTAGGATACCGAGAAAATTGAACAAAAAAATATACTCGGCTTAATTTGAGCTTGACTTTTGACACATAAGAAAATTTGACTTAAAAAATGTACTCATATTTTTCGTCTCCGTTCGATTACCGAGAAAATTGAACAAAGCGAAAGAGAAAAATCCTAGCAACAGAAATTTCAGAGTGAATCTCTGCTCAACCAAGTATAAAAAGGGAAATGAAGAGGTTACCTGGAGAGTGAGGGAGAGAAGGAGAAAATGGAGGCGGCATGCATTTACGAAGCAATGAAAAATCTTTATGGAGATTGGAGTTGGTGAGGCGTAGATCTATATACATACAGCAAGAACATCATCAATCATTAGTAAAGTAAAGTGTCAGATTTTGCTCATTCTTAAATTTTTATTATATGTTTAATTTAATTATCGCTTGCCTTGGAGGCGATGTTATGCTATCTAATATCTACTATGCCCCTTCAGCAGAGAAATGCAAGAGGAGAGAGAGAGAGAGAGTTGCCAGTCTAGCACCCTACGAGATACTGTGTAATTTTTTTATAAAAATTAAAAATTAAAATTAATTAATAAATAAATAAAAACTACTCTTTAATTTTTTTTAGTGTTATGATTTTTTTTTTAGTAAAATTATTTTTTAAAAATTTAAAAATTCTTTTTTAAATTTTTGATATTGTTTGATTATATTTCTACATTTATTAATTTTGGACTTTTAAAAATAGATGTTGTAAAATTTATTGAAAGAGTGAATTGTCTAGTCTACAACTCATTTTTTCATAATATAATTATGAAACTTTTAATAAAAACCAGTAAAAAAAAATACTAAACCATTGTACAATTTAAATGGTGAGAAATTATCAATTAATTATTAATCAGTGATTTCTCACCGATCAGATTACAACTTCAATATTTTTTTGTAATGTTATTGACTTCTTTTTTTTATCTTAATAATTTTTCTTTTTCCTAATTTGAGCGTGTAGAGTAACAGCCGGGCTACGGGCCTACGGCCTTGGTGGGACCAAATTGAGCGCTGTTGCAACGTGTCAACCGCAGAATGAGCGTTTCGCATTTTATATTTTATTTATTTATTATTCTAAAAAGGAGTTCTTTTATTTTCTAATTTGTACCCCTTACCTTTGGTAAATATACTGAATTTTTATTTTTCGAAAACTTCATCGCAAATGTTTTTTAGGATTAGGATTGGCAGAAAATTCAATTCTCAATTAAGGTTGATGATTTTTCGTCTCGATTACAAATTTTAGTCATGATTGGGTCATCTCGAATTCCAAAACTTAGTCTAAAAAGTCGGGATTTAAAATCTCGAACCATTTGATCCGATATTCGTAATCCCAAATCATTCGGTCTCAATTTTTTAGACTAAGATTTTCATGAACTTTATTATTTATTTTTCATCCCGATTCAAAAAATTTGTTATGATTCAAGATCATTTCTGTCCTAAATCATAATCGAGATGGGACGAGACCCAATTGAGATAAGACCCGATCGGAACGAGACATCCCGATTAACATATCTACTTAAGATAAAGAAATATGTTGAAAGGATTTGTATTGAAACAACCTCAATCAAGCCCCAAATTCTAATAATCTCCTCCTTAATTCAAATTAATTTTCAAGATTCAGCTTATCATAACTATGATTTTGGTGAATATATCTACAAGATCCATTTCATTGGTAATTATTAACAAAACATCGGTCTTTACCGGTTCATACTTTATGACATGAACACGTTATCAATGTGTTTTTTTTCCTTTCATGATATTTTGGATCCTTTACCAAATTTAAAACACGATTACTATCACAAAACACTCTAACTACCTTTTGATTAATGCCAAACTCATTAATCAAAGCCCCTAAACTATATATATATATATATATATAAAAGAGTATAATCTTTTTAATTGTAAAAGGTTTGGAGTTAGAATCTCATTGATCTTAAAATTAGGAAATAATGTGATATATATTTATGTTCACAATAATAATGAAATTATTCTCTAATTTATAATGTTTTTGTCTCAAAATCTCACTTCATATACATTGAATTGGATGGTGCATCAATGATATGACAATAGCAAGAGAAATCTTTGAACAAAATTCTCATCACTTGTTTGGTGGATGAAAATTGACTAGTCTTGTTTGTCTTGGGGCTTAAGTACAATTAAATTAGTTTTCTTTTTCCCTTAAAAAAAAGTAAAAAAAAAAAAAAAAGTTATTTACGTTTTACTACTAAAGTTATGATAAAATAACAATTGGGTACTATGAATATTAACATATTACATTTTACTACTAAACTTATATAAAATTTAACATTTTACTACTTTTCCATCCAAACCGTTAGTTGACCGTCAGTTGACAATGACATCATGCTGACATCGTAAGGATAAAAGAGTCTTAACCCATAAATTATTATAAATTATAAATATTCTAAAAAAATTAAGGGTGATTTTGTCATTACGAAAGGAATAACAAAAATAAAAAAACTAAAAAATATATTGACAATACGATTACTCATTATCTTTATTGTTCCGTTTCACTGCCAATAATATAATTGAACAAAGAATTACTGATTCTTTTAGTACATCTCTTTTATTGTTATACTTTAAAGTATTTTGGATATTATGAGAAAGTTAATTATTAAATTAATTTGGTAAATTAAATTATTTATTTTGTTGGGTTTTATTGACAGTTTAGAGACTAAAGTATTTTTATAAATGTGATTGTTGATTGCATATCTTTTATTGTTATATATAAGATTTAAATATGTTTTTAAAGGGTATAATTGTAATTTTTACTTTTATTTTATTCTGAGGATAAAACAATCTTTTTTAAAGGTCAACTAACGGTTTAGATGGAAAAGTAGTAAAATGTTAAATTTTATATAAGTTTAGTAATAAAGTGTAATATGTTAATATTCATAGTACCTCATTGTTATTTTATCATAACTTTAGTAGTAAAATATAAATAACCCAAAAAAAAGAAGATATTACTGTCCAAAAATTATTGGATGGCCTTTGAAATTAAGTGATGTGAGATAGAAAAATTGGCATGACCAACCAAGAAAACTAATAATAATATCTTATATGCTTCACGTGTTAATAATTTTTTTTTTTCTTTTTTATAAAAAGTCTTAATAAATTTTTTTAAAAAATGCAACACATTATTAATATGTCAATTTTTTTTTCTCTAATTTGAGCTCTTACATGGAATAAATTCTAAAACGTTAATATATTGCAATTAAATCTTTGGATAAATTTTTCTTTAATCTCTAGGGTTTGAATAAATGAATCGGTTAGTTAATATAGTTTTAAAAATTACTCAAATTATTCATGTCGGTATTTTCATCATTACTATATCTAATTTCTTAAGTATAAAATATTACTTATTAAATTTAAATAAATTTAAAATGCAAAAATATGAAATAATTAAGTAAATTTTAACAAAATACGCTGGAAATTAACTAGATAATTGTTTCAGATTTCCTTTGTTATGTAGAAATTAATTTAAGGTACTTTTACTAACTATGAATCATAATGAGTTGAAATCATAATGAAGAATTGGAATCAAAAGAAATTATTTATTTGAGTTACATAAATCAAAATAGGAATCAAACAATAATTTAATTAATGTATTTATTTTATCTTATAATATGAATGAATTATTAAAAAGTTTCAAAAATATCCTTAATTAAAACTATGTATTATTTAACTAACAAAATAATAACATTATTATGAATATATATATATATGCTAATTTATTATAATATTGTTGACATGATTTTTCGGAATACACTATTTTTTTCAAAATATTTTTTTTAATTATGTTAATGTTTTTGCCATGTGATGGATTGGGCAAAAAAAGAAATTTAAAATTTTGTAGAGTAAAAAACTAAAAATGTCACTCCAAACTGGGTGGTCACTGATCCGATTCCCGGTTCCACAAGTGAGGAATCGGAACCGAAATCGGAACCGAACCAAATGATTCTGGTTTGGTTGATTCTGGTTCGGTTCCAGTTCCATTCCAGTTTTTTTTTTTTAATTTTAATAATGATTTTTAAAAAAAATAAAAATAAACGGTTCCAACGGTTCCGATTCGAACAACTGGAACCGTTCGATTTTAACGGTTCGATTTCGATTCAGTTAGGGAAAACCCTAACCGAACCGAAATATTACGGTTCCGATTCCGGAATCAGAATTAGTTGAAACCGGAACCGTCAGATTCCAACCGGTTCGATTCCGGTTCAGTTCCGATTTCGAACCAGAACCGTGACCGGGTCTAACTCCAAAAAATAGGTAGGAATCATAATCTTCATTCTAATTTTTACATGGGGCCACTTATTTGTTTCTCATTCTTCCCCTTCATTTTAAGTAACTAAATACATAATTCAACTTAGAGCTAGCATAAAACAACTTATTTATTATTATTATTATTATTTCTTTGGGCAGCAATATTTTAAGTGATGTTTTAATTATTTTTTTATTTTTTTCATCTACTTCCACTTTCCACCAAAAGAGAGAAACAAATAAAATAAAGGGTGCCTAACAAGTAACAACCACTCAAGTTGTAACTAAAAGGATTCCTTGTGTCTTGGCTAACTACTAGTTTGATTGTTTTTTGCTTTGTTTTTATTTTCAAGAGTAGGGTTTTGGGAATCTTTTTTATAAACCAACAAAAAATAAATGTACCTACAACTACAGAGTCAACTGCTCTCCCAATCAACTACACACATACTTTGGGCCAAAATTTTTATTATTTTTATTTTTGTTAATTTCTTAAAAACTGTTTAAGAATTTAACAAAATTCATATTTCACCTCTCCCATTGTAATGCTTTTGCTTCAGCTAATCTAATTTTTTTTATTTATTGTTTGTTTTTTTACATCAAACAAATGACATCTTATGACAATTCTAGTTGTTATTAGCATAATATTGAAATTTAGGATTTATAATTTAGGATTTAGTATTATTATATATATATAATAAAGTTAGTGTTTTCTTCATTGATTTGTTTGTTAACTAAATAATTATTATTTTTATCCACTAACAAATAAAAAAAAAGTTGTTTTTAGCAAACCATCCCAATCATGGAACAAATGTTCATACCAATCCCATAAAAGAACAAATGAAATTTCATAACTTAATGGCCAAAACTACATCTAAAATGAAATAATTAAACTATATAATTACTTATAATTGACCTAACATCTATCTTTTTCTGGGACCTAAATATGCAAAACATGTTATTACATGGGAAGCATCATGTAATTGTAATCATTACCCAATATTTCTTAATTATTAATTTTCCCACCATTAATTTATTAAAAAAAAAAAAACAATTGCACATCTCTTTCTTCGAAGCACTATTTATACATATTAAAAATTAAAATATAAATGTAGAATTTATATACAAAGATTATACAATATCACTATTCATTATTCATATTTTTATATTTTTAATCTATAATACCTAACGTTTGGCACAGAAACTATTAAAATGGTATAAGAGGTTTCAGGTTTGAAGCTCGCACACTTAAATATGGAGTATATTTTATTTTCATTCATGCGGCACTTATAAAAAAATTCAAATTACAATCATTGTAAACATAATTTTTCCATTTGTATGTGCTTTAGCCTGTTAAATACTATTATATATATACAAATGATTAAGAAGTTGTTTAAAACTAATTTGTTTTTAGTTTCCGAGTGGCGTCCCTTTGGTGGTGTAGAGTTCATGATCTCACATTGAGATCGGAGATTCGAATCTAGAGAGTGCGTTTCTTGTAAGAACATGAGATAACCTATTGAAATTCATGGGCCTAACTCAACCCAAAAGCCACCTTGAGAGTTGAGGGTTGTCCAATATTTATATTTTGAGTTTAATTGTTTATCTCAGCCGATGTGAGATATTTTCCTCAACACTCCCCCTCACGTGCAAACCGGTCTTTTGCCTGGTTCATGTCACGTGGACATGTAGTGTGGGCCCACCCGTGCATGAGTATGACTCTGATACCATATTGAAATTCATGAGCCTAACTCAACTCAAAAGCCAGCTTGAGAGTTGATGGTTGTCAAATGTTTATATTTTGAGTTTAATTGTTTATCTTAGCCGATGTGAGATATTTTCCTCAACACAACCGGAGGTTTTACCTGCTCTGCTTAAACCTGAAGGGGTGGTTTGGCGGTGAGATTTCCAACGATTAAAAAAAAAAAAACTAATTTGTTTTAACAAATATTCACAACTTATATATTAGACAACTCCGCTAATAAACGCTCATTTTACTTGATAAATTAACCATTTTCCAATTTATATATAACAGTTAGTACCGCTTATGTGAACTGTCATGATAACCGCCTATGAGTTTAGTCCATCGGGATCTTATTTTGAGGTATTGAGTTCGAATACATGTAGTGTGTTTCTTATAAAAATCTGGGACAACCGGAGATTTTACCTACACCGCTTAAGCCCGGAAGGGGTGTTTTGACGACAGGGATTTCAAATAATTCAAAAAAAAAAAAAAAAAAAAGAGTTAGTGATTTCATTTCACAATAATAATGAATTAAAAATCATCGACACATTAATCTCAAAATTATCTCGTCTTTTTCCTAATGATACATAAAAATCCAATACCAATGAAACATTAAGATATTATAATATCTTTTGTATAATCGCAAATAATAGATGTCACTACAAGAATTATGGCTTTTAGCGTCCAATAATTTAGCGTTGAAATAATTTTCGACGCTAAAAATCACTTTTAGCGTCGTAAATAATATTCGAAGCCAAATATCAAGATTTTAGCGACGAAACCAATATTCGACGCCAATATTCAACTTTTTTCGTCGAAAAAAAGTATCGACGCTAAAAGTACACTTATAGCGTCGAAACATATTCAACACTAACTTATTTTACTATTCCAATAATTTTTGGCGCTAAATGTTATACTTTTAGCGTCACATATTTGTCGACGCCAAAAACTATACATTTAGCGTCGACTAAGTAGCGTCGCTAAAGGTTTAGGAAGATTCCACCGACAATCCTCTGATCTTTAGTGTCTAAATTTATGTCGACGCTAAAAATTGGACATTTAGCGTCGAAATAGTTTATTCGACGCGAAAAATAACAACAATTAGCGTCGAAAAAATAAATTCGACGCTAAATATAGATTAAAATGCAGAATGCCACTAACTCTTCTCCCCCTCTGTTTTTTCTCCCATTCTCTTCATTTTCATCCTCTGAAATCTCATAATCTGTCCTCTGCAACCTCACAACTCTCCTACAAATTTTCAATAAAATTGTAATCAATTTTCCATAAGGTAAGTCTTCTTTTATATTTCTTATTATTTTTCAATTTTTATGATTATGTTATATATACTTTTTGTTAATGATTAATGGTTCATATATGTAGATTAAGTTAATTAATTAACTAAATAGAATTTTTCTGTAAACTATTTACTTTATCGACTAAATATATATGTATATGCTTAAATAAATAATTAATGAATTAATAATGTTGATGAATGTAATATGATATTTAATAATTATATTATTAATTTAGGTATTTCGCTTAAATGGATAGAAATTGGATGAGCTCGCTGGATAGATTGAGTGTTGAATATCGTAATGGAGTGTATGAGTTTATGGAAGTCGCAAAGCAACACATTGATGCAGAATGTCGTGTCGGTGTCCATGTGCAAATTATTTGAATAGGAAAAGAAAACGGTTAGATGAAGTTCATAATCATTTATATATGCCAGAAATATCACCAACTTACCGTACGTGGATTTATCACGGTGAGCAATATAATTCTCAGTCACGGTTTATTGATTCCGGTGAAGGGAGCAGTAGTTACAATCAACCTGTAAATGATGAGATAACTGATGCTTTGCATGACTTACAAGGTCCACAACTTGGTCATAGTGTCAGTGGTGACATGCCAATGTTAAGTGGAAATGATCAAAATTTATTTAGTGAACTACTTGATGAGGCAAAAAAAATTCCATTTGAAAGTGCTGGAATGTCGATCTTGAATTTCGTTGTGAAATTATTACACATTAAAGTGATCAACAGAATGACCAACAAAAGTATTGATATGATGCTAGAGTTACTAGGCCAAATGTTACCGGTTGGAAGCGAATTGCCTAAGTTGTACTATGAGGCAAAGAAAATGTTGCGTGATCTGGGAATGAGGTATGAATCCATTCATGCTTGTAAGTATGATTGTGTATTATTTCGTGCAGAATATGAATCACTTGAATATTGTCCGATATGTGGTGAAAGTCGGTACAAAGTTCGTGGTACGGGGAAGAAAGTGCCTCAAAAGATATTGTGATATTTTCCTTTAACGCCCAAGCTGCAGAGATTGTTCATGTCACGACACACAGCAACTGACATGATGTGGCATCATGAAAAGAGGATCGGTGCAGAGGGCATACTTAGACATCCTGCGGATGGAACCGAGTGGAAGGAATTTGATGACATGTACCCCCGTTTCCCTGAGGACCCCCGTAATGTCAGGTTAGGTCTTGCCTCTGATGGTTTTAACCCATTTGGGAATATGTACAACTCTTATATCATCTTGCCCGTTATTGTTATTCCATATAACTTACCTCCATGGAAATGTATGAAGGATCCGTTCATGTTTATGTCATTGCTTATCCCTGGTCCACGTTCCCCTGGTAAAGATTTGAATATTTACTTGAGACCATTGATCGATGAGTTACAAATATTATGGAATGTGGGTGTGCATACCTATGATGCAGCTTCCGAGCAGTATTTTCAGATGCATGCCGCATTATTATGGACCATTAATGATTTTCCAGCTTATGGTTCATTAGCTGGATGGAGCACTAAGGGATACATGGCATGTCCAGTTTATGCGGGTCAAACACCTTCGCAACGATTACAGAATAAAATAGGATACACAGGGCACATGAGATTTCTTGAGTTGAGTTTACACATAAGTCCCTATGATGAGTCTCATTTTGGAGACACTACCTTTTAAGTCACGGAGGTCACGGGAAACGGACATCGGAAGGGGAAATTCAGAATAAACAAGGTTCACTGTTTTCGTTAGTGCTGTGTTCGTGTTTACGTTCGAACGTCAAACGGATTGCGGGCGTTCGTGCCGCGTTCGAGGAAGCGTTCGAACGGTGTGTCGGTAATTCTGGTTTTGCTGCTAGCCTCACGTCCAGCCCAATTAGCCCCCCAAAGCCCATAAAACACATCCCAAATTAAATAAATAAATATTAATTTAAACATTAAACATTAAATAAAATATTTAAACCATTTACCAATTAAATAAAGCATTTACCAAACTTAAACTAAAATCATGCCTAATTTAAATAATTTGAATATATTATATACTAAAACTAAAAAGAAGATATACCTAATTAAAAAATCTATCCTAACCAATTAAAGCCAATCATATATTTGACTTCCTAATCTAATAAGATAATTACCAATCTAAAATATTGTATTCCTAAACCAAACCAAATCAAATCCCTTGCTTTCCTTGTCCAACACCAAATCAAATCCATCTTTAATTAGCCAAATCCATTTCCTTGTCAAGCCCAACCCTTTGCCTATAAAAAGAACCCTTCACCAACCTTCTCAGCCTGGTCCCTAGCTCATACACAACACACAGAAAAATTACAGGAAGAACACACCCAAAAACAGTAAGCAAAAGATAAAGAGGAAACGGCAGCGAAACCACAAGGAAACAGTAGCAAAAGACGGAGAACGACGACTCAAAACAGTAAGACAACGAACGAGAACAGTGAACCAGTGAACCGGGAGAGTTGCGGAGCGTCCACCCTTCCGACGATCGTGTACCGTACATCCGAGAGGTGATTTAAAAGGTTAGACCTGAGGGTACTTTTCACACTCGTCTTTATTTGATTTTTGTTATTTATTTTGATTGTATTTTACTTGTTTGTTAAATCTTGTTTGTGTATGATGTGTGTTGTGGGTATTGGATGAATGGAAGAGTGTCGTCTCTTGTGGTATATAGGATGGAAACCCAGACGTAAATTCCGTAGCCGAATCCGAATGGACGGTAGTGCGGTATGTACTTGGGACACAACTCCACGTACCGCTTGAGTAAACGGCACCCTCTTTTGTTTTGTGTTGCTTTTGTTTATTTTTCGTCACTTGAATTCTGTATGTTGTTTATTTATACATGATTCAATCGAGCGCATGGGCTTAGTATGTTGGTCTAAAGGTCCTCTCTTTGAGAGATCAAGAGCCCTAAAAGGCCACCTTTGTGATACTACTTCGCCGCGCCGGTCGATGTGTGTTCGGTTGGATGCAAGATACGTTCAATCGGGCATACTTAGTTTGATATTATTGTCTTTATCTTTTTATGCATGGTTCAATCGAGCGCATGAGCTTAGTAAGTGGAATGAAAGATCCCCTATGGGGAGGGGTTAAAGCCTTTTACCACGATGCTTTGCCGCGCCGGTTGATGTGTGCTCGGTTGGATGCAAGACACGTTCAATCGGACATACTTAGTTGAATATGATTGTCTTTATGTTTGTATGCATGATGTGATGTGACGCGCATGGGCTTAGTATGTTGGTCTAAATGTCCTCTCTTTGAGAGATCAAGAGCCCCCAAAAGGCCACCTTTACGGCAGTACTTCGCCGCGCCCCTTTATTTTGTTTGTTTATGTATTGCGTCCCATTTCATGCATCAGGTCTGTTCCCGTTCGAACGCGTTTACGAACGCAACTCGAACGCGCATGCATTTTTGCCTTATCATGCATCAGGTCTCATTTCCGTTCGAACGCGTTCACGAACGCCATACGAACGTGAACATTCTGTTTCATTTCCATTCGAACGCGTTATCAAACGCCATACGAACGCGAGCATTCTGTTTCATTTCCGTTCGAACGCGTTATCAAACGCCATACGAACGCGAACCTTCTGTTTACCGTTCGAACGCGTTTACGAACGCTACACGAACGCGCACACACTGAACTGAGTCTATCTTATCATATTCATGCATAATTGCCTCTTGGTTGATCTTTCTTGTGTTATATAGCCAACCGTATTATTTGTATTCCTGCATTTATCCATTCTATGTGTTCTTGGGATTGTATTCAAGCATGATTAGGCTGTTAGCATGTTATTTGGTTAATAGGTTCATGAGATAGTACTCAAGCATGATTATGTTGTTCTTAGTTTTCCATATCATAGGATTGAAATATGTTCATGAGATTTCCATGTGATGTTGCATGTTGTGATGAACTTGTTGATGTATGCATATGAATTTAGAAACATGATATTTTTGGAAATAAATGTTATTTAAGCCTGGTTAAATTATTACATAAATCCTTTTATTACAAGTGACATAAGTAAGGGACCATTCCGAACCCAACGATTTGAGATCTTCCCTTGCGAGGGGTGAGTGCGGCCTTAAATCTCATTTTCCCGGTTCACACCGGGTGGCGACTCCATTACTCTCCGGTTTAGTCCCATGTGGCTACTCCGTACTCCCAACTAGGCCGCGAGCCTATGACAGAAAGGTGTCGCCCATGTTCTATTGTCTACAGTCTGGCGACTCCACTGGGGATAGAGAATTGGCCCCGAAATATTGTCTTGTGATGTTTGGATTTATGTTTTAATTGACCGTGTCTATAGTGGATAAAGTGAGGGTTTAATCAAAGGCATTTTAAGGCTAAGTAATGGTTTGGTGTCTTCCTTCATTCACTACCTTTCTAGAAGGAAAAGCTGTGAAGGCACCTAGATAGCCATCTACTTGTAGCCTATTGTGATGGACTAATTTGGAGGACTCGTTGTTTATTCCTGACAATAAGCGATAAGAGCCTAAGAGGCTTGGGTATTTAAGTGAGCCTCGCTCCACCTTCCCTCTGGGGGATCTACAACGGGAAATCTATTTGACAGTCCGTCACACACCATAGCTCATTGGCACGTACCTTAGTGTATAAAAAAGGGTGCGCTCACTTGGTTGCTCGAACCCTTGAGTGGGGAGACCTAGTTGTGGGCCATCCTTCGCCGGTGAGAGCATTTGTCTATACTCTTGCTAACCCACCCATAGACCGGGTTGGCTAAAGTAACAATTATTTCCTTGAATATGTGCTTGTGGACCATCCTCATTTGGATGCAGTTGGACTATTGTCAGAAATGCGGGCTTGCTGGGCCATTTAAACTGGGGAAAGTTCGCACCTTATGACTATTAGGCCAAAAGCTTCTGAAATGTTGATAGGCCATTATTGTAGAAATTATTATGTCATGTTTGCATCATCTTTCTTCTATGCTTGTGTTTGGGAACATCGTCGTTTGAATCCATTTGGACCATTTGTCATGGGATATGGGCTTATTGGGCCATTTAAACTGGGACAAGAACGTATTTCATGACTATTGGGCCAAATGCTTCTAAGTGATTGATGGGCCACTTTGTGATTGTGTTCGGAACGTTATCATTTGGGTTTAGTCGGGCACTTTGTCATGAGATGTGAACTCATTGGGCCATTTAAACTGGGATGGGTTCACTCATATGACGATTAGCCCGAAAGATTCTAAAATGATAACGGGCCGATTTGTTTGAGAATTTTAGTTGATTTAGTATGTTATATATGTTACATGCATCTCATGCAACCCATGCATACATACATCATGTTAACTCTTGTGTTCTGAAAGCCATCATAGATTCCCGTTGGGTTAGAAAAAGGGAAGACTCACCAAAATACTGAGAACAGACATGAGTGAATCAGATATTGAGGTATCCCGGATAGATCAGTTGGAAAATGGCTTCGCCAAGATCACTGAACAGTTGCAAGCTTTGACTACTACTATGGCTAGTATAGCTGTGCCTCGTGCTGGGGGAAATTCTGAGAATGTAAGGCGTGAGGAGCCTCCGAATGGGTTAGGGGATGATGTCCCCACTTTTGATGATGACATGGCAGAATATGCAACAGGCAGAGTGATTGGGTCTTAGGCAGAATTTCAGAAGCTTCGGGATCAGGTTGAAACAGTTACCCGCAAAATGAGGGGTAAGAACGAGGATTTGCTAGATTATGAGGCAATGACCTTCAGAACAGCTGCCAGCTCAGTTTAAAATGCCCGACATGGCCAAGTTTAATGGGAACGGAGACCCGAGGGTCCATCTGCAGTAATATGTCTCAGTCATGAGTTCAATGGGCCTATCACAGCGCCAAGTCCAAAAGATGTTTGGGATGTCACTCGAGGGGGCACCTGTGGTTTGGTATCATAGCCTTGAGAAGAAGGTTAAGGAAGATTGGAAGGAACTAGCTGACGCCTTTCTGAAGCAGTATGTTACGGACTTAGAGATTGACTTGTCACTCCGTGATTTGGAGAACACTAAGCAGAAGCCAGAGGAAAGTTTCAAAGAGTATGTGGATCGCTGGAGAAGCCAGCTTTTGAAAATGCAGACTCGGCCCTCAGAGAAGGACCAAATCAAAATGATCATCAAGGGCACCAAGCCCTCTATTTATAGTAAGCTGAGGAGGATGACTTCGATGATTTCTGATTTTCGACAGTTGAGGGAAACTGTCATGGATATTGAGGAAGAAGAGGCTGAAAATAGAAAGTTTTATGGCCATAATAGAAGAACTTTTGGGGGGCCTTCTGAGACCAAGCCCGCTACTGCCGAGGTCGCTACCGTCAAGAACAGGCGATTCTCCAATCTTGGTAGGCCTTTGTCAAATGTATTTGAAAAGCTGAAAATGCAAGGACTCCTAAAACCTTGGAATCTAGGCCATTTCCGAACTCTGTGCCACCATACCTCAACCTAAACCAGTATTGTCACTTCCATCAAGAAAAAGGCCATGACACCGACAACTGTACCCGCCTTAGGCATGAGGTCCAGAACCTCATTGACTCCCATAAAATACCCAATCCAGAAAAAGAACAACCCAACACACATGAACCCTCAACCATAAAGCCATTCAACCACCCAGGTTTCTTGCATTAAGATAAGGGATAACAGTGAAGAACCATAGGCCAAAGAAGAAAGCAATACTCCGATTAATGAAGTTATTCCTCCTAGTTTATTTGATCCTGCATTTTAAAAAAAGAAAGACATTGATTTTGTCTATTTGTTCGAACCATTTTCTTAAATGATAATAAAGACGTCCATTTCGCTAAATCTCTTCCGCAATATGAGTACATTTGAGAAAAGCATTCAACCGAGGTACTATGAAATTCAGTGATGTTTAGAACACGGGGAATCCTCGAATAAGCAAGCAGGGGGCAGTGAGAGTATCAGACTTGGAAGGGATTTAGTTCACCAAGCCGATCAGCGTAGACAGATTAAAGCGGTGGCTTGCCTGAGGAAAGGAAGACTGAGCAGTCACCAAGAGAATTGGCAGAAGACCTAACCCGACGGGATAGGAACATTCATGCATGCATACACGTAACACATTTTGCATCCTCTTGTGTTTGTTCTGTTTTGTAATAACAGGTTTCAAAAGAGAAAAAGAAAAAGCGTCAAATACAAGCCAACCAGAAGCAGCAACAGAACAGTGTCAGCAGTCTTCAGGAATGAATCATAGGGGCGAGGCCCATATCAGTATCAGTCTGGGGGCGAGGCCCATATCAGTATCAGTCTGGGGGCGAGGCCCATATCAGTATCGGTCTGGGGGCGAGGCCCATATCAGTATCAGTTTAGGGCCGAGGCCCACATCAGTATCAGATCGGGGATAAAGCCCACATACATCACAGTTCGGGAATACAGCCCAGGAGAATAAGGCTCTCTCTCAGTTCATTCCGGGAATACAGCCCAGAGGAATAAAGCTCTATCTTAACATAGCTCGGGAACAAAGCCTATGGGAATAAAGCCCACTTTCAAAGCAATTCGGGAACAAGGCCCAGGGGAATAAAGCTCACATTCAACACAGTTCGGGAATAAGCCCACAGTCAGCTCAGATCAGGGAATAAAGCCCACATCTAACACAATTGGGGAACAAAGCCCACAGTCAGCTCAGATCAAGGAATAAAGCCCACATTCGACACAGTTCGGGAATAAAGCCCACAGTCAGCTCAGATCAAGGAATAAAGCCCACATTCGACACAGTTCGGGAATAAAGCCCACAGTCAGCTCAGATCAAGGAATAAAGCCCACGTTCAACACAGTTCGGGAATAAAGCCCATCGGCTCAGATCAGGGGAATATAGCCCCATCTCAATGCAGTTCGGGAATAAAGCCCACAGTCCAAACATTAGGGGAATAGAGCCCTATCTCTCAACAGTTCGGGAACAAAGCCCAGGGGAATAAAAGCCTCATGTCAGTATAGTTTGAGAACAAAGCTCAAGGGGAAGAAAGCCTCATGTCAGTATAGTTTGAGAACAAAGCTCAAGGGGAAGAAAGCCTCATATCAGTATAGTTTGAGAACAAAGCTCAAGGGGAAGAAAGCCTCATGTCAGTACAGTTCGGGAATAAAGCTCGGGAGGAATAAAGCCTCATCTCAACAGTTCGGGAATAAAGCTCGGGAGGAATAAAGCCTCATCTCAACACAGTTCGAGAATGAACAAGCCGAGAATGGCAATCCAAGAATGGAGCAGAGTTCAAGAATGAACAAGTCGGGAATGGCACTCCAAGAATGGAAACACGGTTCGGGAATGGACCAACTTACAGTAACAGTTCGGGAATGGACACCTTACGGTAACGGTTCGGGAATGGACCAAATCACAACACGGTTCAGGAATGAACCAGGGGTCGCAGCACCTCACCACCAAATCAACTCAACTCAACACATGGTAAGTCAAGCGGCAGCTGGCGAGCCAGGTAAGTGAAAATGCATTGCATAAACTTTGATAGGATTGTCACTGTTGCACATTACACAAGTCCCATCAAGTGGGGGGCAACTGTAGGCACTGCATTTTTACACATAAGTCCCTATGATGAGTCTCATTTTGGAGACACTACCTTTTAGTCACGGAGGTCACGGGAAACAGACATCGGAAGGGGAAATTCAGAATAAACAAGGTTCACTGTTTTCGTTAGTGCTGCGTTCGTGTTTACGTTCGAACGTCAAACGGATTGCGGGCGTTCGTGCCGCATTCGAGGAAGCGTTCGAACGGTGTCGGTAATTCTGGTTTTGCTGCTAGCCTCACGTCCAGCCCAATTAGCCCCCCAAAGCCCATAAAACACATCCCAAATTAAATAAATAAATATTAATTTAAACATTAAACATTAAATAAAATATTTAAACCATTTACCAATTAAATAAAGCATTTACCAAACTTAAACTAAAATCATGCCTAATTTAAATAATTTGAATATATTATATACTAAAACTAAAAAGAAGATATACCTAATTAAAATCTATCCTAACCAATTAAAGCCAATCATATATTTGACTTCCTAATCTAATAAGATAATTACCAATCTAAAATATTGTATTCCTAAACCAAACCAAATCAAATCCCTTGCTTTCCTTGTCCACACCAAATCAAATCCCTCTTTAATTAGCCAAATCCATTTCCTTGTCAAGCCCAACCCTTTGCCTATAAAAAGAACCCTTCACCAACCTTCTCAGCCTGGTCCCTAGCTCATACACAACACACAGAAAAATTACAGGAAGAAACACCCCAAAAACAGTAAGCAAAAGATAAAGAGGAAACGGCAGCGAAACCACAAGGAAACAGTAGCAAAAGACGGAGAACGACGACTCAAAACAGTAAGACAACGAACGAGAACAGTGAACCAGTGAACCGGGAGAGTTGCGGAGCATCCACCCTTCCGACGATCGTGTACCGTACATCCGAGAGGTGATTAAAAGGTTAGACCTTAGGGTACTTTTCACACTCGTTCTTTATTTGATTTTTGTTATTTATTTTGATTGTATTTTACTTGTTTGTTAAATCTTGTTTGTGTATGATGTGTGTTGTGGGTATTGGATGAATGAAAGAGTGTCGTCTCTTGTGGTATATAGGATGGAAACCCAGACGTAAATTCCGTAGCCGAATCCGAATGGACGGTAGTGCGGTCTGTACTTGGGACACAACTCCACGTACCGCTTGAGTAAACGGCACCCTCTTTTGTTTTGTGTTGCTTTTGTTTATTTTTCGTCACTTGAATTCTGTATGTTGTTTATTTATGCATGATTCAATCGAGCGCATGGGCTTAGTATGTTGGTCTAAAGGTCCTCTCTTTGAGAGATCAAGAGCCCTAAAAGGCCACCTTTGTGATACTACTTCGCCGCGTCGGTCGATGTGTGTTCGGTTGGATGCAAGATACGTTCAATCGGGCATACTTAGTTTGATATTATTGTCTTTATCTTTTTATGCATGGTTCAATCGAGCGCATGGGCTTAGTAAGTGGAATGAAAGATCCCCTATGGGGAGGGGTTAAAGCCCTTTACCACGATGCTTTGCCGCGCCGGTTGATGTGTGTTCGGTTGGATGCAAGACACGTTCAATCGGACATACTTAGTTGAATATGATTGTCTTTATGTTTGTATGCATGATGTGATGTGACGCGCATGGGCTTAGTATTTGGTCTAAAGGTTCTCTCTTTGAGAGATCAAGAGCCCCCAAAAGGCCACCTTTACGGCAGTACTTCGCCGCGCCCCCTTTATTTTGTTGTTTATGTATTGCGTCCCATTTCATGCATCAGGTCTGTTCCCGTTCGAACGCGTTTACGAACGCAACTCGAACGCGCATGCATTTTTGCCTTATCATGCATCAGGTCTCATTTCCGTTCGAACGCGTTCACGAACGCCATACGAACGTGAACATTCTGTTTCATTTCCGTTCGAACGCGTTATCAAACGCCATACGAACGCGAGCATTTTGTTTCATTTCCGTTCGAACGCGTTATCAAACGCCATACGAACGCGAACCTTCTGTTTACCGTTCGAACGCGTTTACGAACGCTACACGAACGCGCACACACTGAACTGAGTCTATCTTATCATATTCATGCATAATTGCCTCTTGGTTGATCTTTCTTGTGTTATATAGCCAACCGTATTATTTGTATTCCTGCATTTATCCATTCTATGTGTTCTTGGGATTGTATTCAAGCATGATTAGGCTGTTAGCATGTTATTTGGTTAATAGGTTCATGAGATAGTACTCAAGCATGATTATGTTGTTCTTAGTTTTCCATATCATAGGATTGAAATATGTTCATGAGATTGCCATGTGATGTTGCATGTTGTGATGAACTTGTTGATGTATGCATATGAATTTAGAAGCATGATATTTTTGGAAATAAATGTTATTTAAGCCTGGTTAAATTATTACATAAATCCTTTTATTACAAGTGACATAAGTAAGGGACCATTCCGAACCCAACGGTTTGAGGTCTTCCCTTGCGAGGGGTGAGTGCGGCCTTAAATCTCATTTTCCCGGTTCACACCGGGTGGCGACTCCATTACTCTCCGGTTTAGTCCCCCGTGGCTACTCCGTACTCCCAACTAGGCCGCGAGCCTAGGACAGAAAAGTGTCGCCCATGTTCTGTTGTCTACAGTCATCCTTGGCAGATGAGTAAATTATTTAACGGTCAACATGAACCTCAGAGTATGCCCAGTCCATTGTCTGGATTCGACATAGTTTGCCAACATCAACATCTCAGAGACAGTACACCAGGTAAACATCCTAATAATAGAGATAAAAATCGAAAATGCTTACCTGAAGAGTTGAATTGGACATGAAAGAGTATTTTCTTTGAGTTAGAATATTGGGGGACTCTGAGTTTGCGACATAATTTGGATGTAATGCATATAGAAAAAAACATTTGTGAGAGTTTAGTGGGAACACTATTCAATATTCCGGGTAAGACAAAAGACACTGTAAATGCTAGATTGGACCTACAAGATCTTAGAATTCGTAGTGAATTGCATTTACAAGTCACTTCTCGAGGTCTTATTAAGCCACCTGCTAGTTATGTGCTCACTCAATCAGAGAGAAAATCATTCTGTGATTGGCTGAAAATGGTTAAATTCCCTGATGATTATGCATCGAATATTGGGCGTTGGGTCAGACATGATACAATAACAGGATTAAAGAGTCACGATTGTCATGTGCTTCTCGAGATTCTCCTTCCTGTTGGCATTCGACCTTATCTCCCCCCGAATGTATGCGACGTCGTACTTGATCTATGTGGCTTCTTTAAACAATTATGTTAGAGGACATTAATCACAACTGTTATTGACGAACTTGAGCGAGGAATCGTGATAATCCTATGCAAGCTGGAGCGAATTTTACCACCCGATTTTTTTGATGTGATGGTACATTTGGCCGTGCATTTACCGGCTGAAGCTAGAAAGGGAGGTCATGTCCATTACAGATGGATGTATCCCATTGAGAGGTACTATATATATACAGTTTTAAATATTACATTCTTAAATTTTTACTGTGCATTGAATTTAGTTTTAATACAAACTTGTTGTCATATCCGCAGGGCTTTGGGAGATTACAAACAATATGTGAAAAACAAGGCGCGCCCTGAATGGTCAATAGCTGAAGCTGTTGTAATAAGTGAAGCAATAACATTTTGTTTGATGTACATGCAGAATATTGAAACTCATTTTAATCGTCGGCCACGAAACTATGATGGAGATGCAAGTAATTCGCAAGATATCACAGTGTTCCGTCAAAATTGCAGACCATTTAGAGCAATAGGTGTCAAATTACTGACCCTTCAGGAAGTTCAACGTGCGCATTGGTTTATATTGAGTAATTGTGATGAAGTGCAACCGTATTTAACGTAAGTTTTTCTGGTGCATAACCATAGTATTTTTGCCATACATTAACCTAACTCATTTTTTTAGGCATGACCGGCGTAAACACACACGTATAACGCAAGCGCACGTATCGTTCAAGTAGTATAAAAATATCGATCCCACGAGGACTTAATATCAAATCTATTAATTTATTAGGTCAAATGATTACTAGTATATAACTGGTTGTTTGATTGATTTGAAATGGTGACGATTCTAAATTTAAAAAAACAAGTAAATAAATTTGTTCGAAAGTAGGTTTTAAGAAAATTCAATATTAAAAACTATCTAGGGTTGTGATTTCTTTTAATATCATTTTAAAGATGAAGTGGTTATCTTAAAGTTGGGTAATATATTGATTTATTAACCTGGAACACTAAATTATGTAAAAGCCTCTTCCGATGGTCGATTACAAATACCTAGTATAATTCAATTGAACCATATGTCTATGTCAACCAAATTACCTAGATTCATTAAGATTAAGTTCCAATTAAGGCTACCCCCGCCCGACAGGTGTATTCCTATCCTGTAAGGAAATCTATTAAAGGGTTATCTATCCTCAAGGAAGATCGTGGGCTATTGAGTCTGAGGTCTTAAACTTAAAATCCCTATGTCTAATTCATTTTAAGTTTACCTAATCAATTTTATTAATGGCCAGTTAATTAAAAAGCATTAAGATTAAGACTCAATAAATAAATCTTTATATTACTCAAACTATAATCTAACACCTTATAAATCGGTGATATTAAAAGTCATCACAACCCCAGATAACTAATTTAGTTACAACACATAACTAGGGCTGGTGAAAACTTGAAAATAAAAGACTTGAAGTAAAAATGCGGTAAAGTAAATACTGAAAGGTAAATTACAATAAAATAAAATGCTAAGGTAAAATGAATTACTTTTACTGCTACTAATTTAGATATCTCCCATAAAATAATATATAAACTTGTGATAATATTACCAACCGACCAATCTGGCGGTATCCTGATTAAGTCAAATTAAGTCCAACCAGCCATTAAGGCGGTAATATGTGTCCATAAACCAGCCATAAAGGCGGAACCAAAATAAAATTACCAACCGACCAATCTGGCGGTATCCTTGATTAGTCAGGTTTAAACCAGATTAAAATAAAATTACCAACCGACCAATATAGCGGTATCCTTGATTAGTCAGGTTTTAAATAGTGAATATATTATTTTTAAGGGAGATTAATCTAAATAGCAATAGTAAAAGAATACCTTTCACCATAGCTGTGGAAGTTACCTCCTCATGTGAATAGTAAAAACTGTAAAAAGTAAGGAAAGTAAATTACTATTATTACAAAAAGTAATTAAAATTATTACAAAACTAAAACTAAAAATTAAAAGAAACTTAGAGAGAGAAGAACTCCCTATTTACATCAAAGAAATGGGAGGGAATGGTACCACAAAATCTGAAATCTCGAGCTCAATTTATAGGCGCGGATAAGCTTCGGGCGTCGCGACGCCAAGGACTTCAGCGTCGCGACTCTGGAACAGTGAGGCGTGGCACAATGACAGCTTGACATGTGGTAATTCGGATAAGAAGATAAGGCGACACGTGGCGAGGCGGCTAAGAGCTCAATTATTGCGATGACGTGGATATGACGTGGCAAGGCGGCTGAGATCAATTGTCGGCACCGTAGGATTGCGACACGTGTCACGCTGTGATTGGCTGATGATGACGTGGCATGTTGACTCAGTTGACCTGCTGACGTGGATGATGACATGGCAAGACGCGTGGAAGAGTTGACTCGTTGACCGAATGACGTGGCGACACGTGGGATGACACGTGGCACACGTGGAAATAGTATTTGTCGGCACCGTAGGATGATGACACGTGGCACGGCGTATGTTAGCAGATCAGCTGTGATGGTGACACGTGTCACGGTGTACGTTAGCAAAGTCAAACTACTCAAATTCTGACCCGTTGACCCGACGCACATTAGCAGACCACGGTACACGTTAGGCGTCGCGACGCCAGGGTCTTGCGCGTCGCGACGTGCCAAAATTACCGAAATGCCCTTTTTGCCAATTTTCACAGTTTTGCTCCAAATCACCTCCAGAATGTCCTGAAACTTTATTTATCTACAAAATAACACAAAACACATCAAAATATTCACAAGACTCAATAAACTATACAAAATATTAGGTTAAATGAGTTGGTATTAGTGATAGATTTACCACTCATCAAGGCAACATCTAACAATGCTACAATGTGGTGGTGACCATAACGTTGATGAAACACACAAAAAAGAATTTCCTAAATGGTTTGAGACAACTGTAAGGCCTAACATTTTATATTTATTTTTATCCTAACGTTACATATTTCAGTTTGTTATATTAACACATCTATTTCTCTCATTGTTAGATTAAGAACCAAGTGCAAAATGGTCAATTGGACTCGTCATCCTCGTTGGTTTCTTTGGCTTATGGGCCTCAAAAGCAGGCTTATGAATACAATGGATGCATTGTCAACAGAGTTAGATTTCATACCGAACAGCGAGATGTTACTAATGTGACTCAGAATTATGGAATTGTAGTCCAAGGAGAACACGGCGCAGATCTTATTGACTTCTACGGAGTGTTGCTATCGGTCTTTGAGTTGATATACCGACCCAGACGACATATTGTGCTATTCGACTGTAAGTGGTTTGACACAAATGCCAGAAAGAGGAGAATTCAAGTTATTAATCATCTAACGTCAATTAATGTTCAACGTTTTTGGTACAAGAATGATCCATATATTTTTTGTACCCAAGCACGTTCAGTGATATATATATCTGATCCAAAGTTAGGAAATGGATGGATGGTGGTAGAAAAGTTACAACATAGGGGCATTTGGGACACGCATGAGAAAGATAGAGTTGACAGATCAGATTTAAACACAAGAAGTCTCCGGCAACTTCGAAGTTCCTGAACAGATATTTTATGGACCAACTGTCACCGTTCCTGAAAATATCGCATTAACACGAGATAGTACAGACGTTGAGATAATTCCTCATTCTGAAGTGAGCGTTGAAGTAGCAAATGAAGAAGAATTTGACACTGAAGATGACTTCGATTCCAGTCACGAATCCTCAAATACCGAAGATAATAGTGATTAATGAAGTTAGTGTATTTTGTGATTGATGAATAATTTTCTGGATTATAATGTATGGTTGTTGTTTTTAATTATTATTTAAATATGGTTGTTGTTTTTAATTATTATTTAAATATGGTTGTTGTTTTTAATTATTATTTAAATATGGTTGAAAGATTGTCGTAATTAATTATTAATAGTATAATTATCATATAATTGTTATTATTATTTTTAATGGTAGACATTTAGCGTCGAATATAATAATCGACGCTAAATGTCTTTCATTTAGCGTCGATTATTATATTTCGACGCTAATAAAAATTAATTTCCCGGAAAAACAACCCTAATTTTTTTATAAACCGCTAACTTTTTAGCGTCGAAATTATTTACTTTTAGCGTCGACATTATTCGACGCCAAATTTAAATTTGGCGTCGAATAATGTCGACGCTAAATGTCTTTCATTTAGCGTCGAAAGTATTCAATTGCGACGCTAAATAAAAAAATTAAATTTCCCAGAAAAATAACCCTAATTTTTTAATAAGCCGCCAACGTTTTAGCGTCGAAATTATTTACTTTTGGCGTCGAATCATTTCGACGCTAAATGTCCATTAAATCCCTAAAACCAGTGTCTTCTTCTTTCTCGGCTCAGACGACAAAAACGGGTTCTCACTGTCTTCTTCTTCTTCCTCCGCTCCAACCATTCTCTTCTTCAGCAAATTCATCCAATTTAGAGGTAAGTCTCATTTGTTCTCATTCTCATTTCAGTTTGTTTCAGTTTGTATGATATATGAATTGAGATTAGATTGGAGTTTGGGTGATATTATGGGCGTATGATGGCTGAAGTGAGGCAGATTTGGCGTGAGTGTAAGGTCTGTAATGAGGCAGATTTGCGTGGCTGGTTCAAGGGCTAATGAGGCAGTGTTTCAAGGTAGGGGTGAGCAACGGTTCCGGGTCTACCCGGAACCGGTTGGCACCGGACCGATTTTCCTGGTTTGGAACCGGAACCGGTTGTAATCGGGTAGGTTCCGGTTCCCAAAATGAAGGAACCGATTTTATCCGGGTAGGTTCCGGTTCCAAAATGATCGAAACCAGAACCGGACCATGGAACCGGAACCGGTTTTTTTTTTTAGGTAAATTCCTGCTAAAATTGTGCATTTTTGGGGAAATAATTAGGACTTCAGATGATGATGAATACTAACCTTTCCTTGCTCAGTGTTTCTACCGACTCAAAAATGCAAGATTATAAATTAATAAATTAATTCTAATATCATGATTTATACTAATGAAAACGAATTCATATTAAAATTCACAAACGATCAGAGCCATAATGTTCGTCTTGCCAGTGCTAAGGTATCAGCAACGTTGTTTGGTAAACAGTCACAGTCGTACAACTTTGGGCTTTGTTACTACTCGTGGAAACTTGATTTGTATTTTCCTTATTTACGAAGTTTGAGATATTTACGACAAATTTCATTAAAATAAATTGTTTTTCAATTAATTATAAAGTTTTAATTTTTTTTAAGAAAAAAGACTTACTAAATATGAACCTATAAGCAGTTTTCATTAAAATATTTTAAAATAGGGTAATTCGGAATCAGACCGGAACCGGACTGGAACCAGATTGGAACCGAATAATAGGGTACCCTGTTTAATTGGGTAGGTTCCGGTTCCACTTAGTGCGGAACCGAATTTTTCCGGGAAGATTCCGGTTCCATGCGGAACCGGAACCGAAACCGGTTTTGCTCACCCCTATTTCAAGGGACGAGTCTTGGTGCGTTGAGTGCTAGGGGGCTGGGACGTGTTGAGTGCTAAGGGCGTGAGGTGTTGAATGCTAAGGCTGGGATGTGTTGAGTGGTGCTGTGCGTAGGCGTGAGTGAATGAGGCTGTTTGAGTGAAATTGGCGTGAACAAGGAGATGGGATTTCCTAATCAATGTGGGATTGAGGGGCTGCTTGTGAGGGTCTGTTGGGTGTGAATAGAGGGGTTGTTTTAGGTGTGTTTTGGCGTGGACAAGGGCTGCTCGTGGGGGGCTATTGAGCGTGTTTATCAGGGGTTGTTTTAGGGGCTGCTGGGCGTGAATTAGGGGCTGTTTTGAGAGGCTATTGATGTTGGGGTTGGTGCTTAGAGCGCCAATCCGGACCGTATTTATGTCTGATTCATGAATACGAACATCCCCTTATTCCATAATATTACTTATTTATGGTTGCACCTCTTGTTCTTATATACGTATTCGATCTGATTACGATTAGATTGAAACTAAATATGGTTTAGTGATATGTATATATTTGACAAAGGCCCGATAATATATAATGCAGTACACCAGTTACAAAGTTAGTTTGTAATTGACATTGGGAAGTGTCACTGCTATATGAATATTATCAAACATAGTTCCTGGTCAAGATTTGCTACACGGGTCGGTTAGTCAATCCGTTGAGACCAGTACATGTCGTATATCGAGACTTAGTCCGATGGTTATCCCAATGAACCATGAGTCTAGGGAGACTCGTATAGACGTGTAGGTGTTTATAGTGGATAAACACTGAACGGCTCACCGAAGATTCTTAATGGATGGTACGCCAACGTCAATAAGAATCTTCTCGGGTTGAGTAGCATAATGGTCCTTCGACTTGAGACACCACTGTGGATGTATGAGACATCCTCCACACTTAGATGGCAGTCACGTCACCGATCTATTTAGATCAGACCTCCGCCTGTCGTTGGGTGTGGATCGATCCTCAGGATATCCTGTGTGTGTCAAGATAGGATCCGTCAGTTCTGTGTACAGAGCATAGGTAGTCCATATATATTTAGCAGTCTGTTAAATCTGTGGCCACAGTATACATCGGAAGTAAGTTCCGAGTGTTATTTAGAGATTGCTAATAGATACGTCGACGAGATAATACCTATAGAGATTTGACGTTTACATCTATATCTCTGGGATTATCTGGATACCTGTGACGGAGGGATTATACGTATGCAATGACCTCGACCTGTATGATTCAGCTAGTTTATCCGTGATCGTCATAATCTACGGGTGGATAGATTATGGACATGAAATTGGATTTCGTGACGGATATACCTGAATCTAGAGAGTCTCAATAATGAAACATACTCGTAGAGCACTAGAGCAACATTTATGAATAATGATGATTATTTATAAATCGTTTAATCGTTAAACGAAAAATACATGCGAACGGGCCGAAACCGTCATTTCCTAATTAATGTGTATTTGTATTTAATATATGATATTATTAAATACACATTAATAAATAGTCAAATAAAGTATTTGACATATATCATCAATATATGTATTTGAGATATTTAAAGTAAATATAATACATATATTTGATATATTTGTATTTAATTAATTATTTAATTATTTAATTGTTAAATGATTAATATAATTAAAATATAAATATATCACCAAATGATAAAGTTAGGAAATGATTATAAGTGTAAATGTTTGACTTTACATTAAAGGAAAAGGTTGTCAAATTGATTTTGACTTCTTAAGATATTTGTTCAAATTGTTTTGAAAAATAAAAATATCTTTTTCCTTTATTTTCTTTTAATTTCGGCCAATACACTTTAATATATAAGAGATATATTTTTCTAAGTTGCATTTGTTGACTAAATTAAATATCTTTAAAGTTGTTTTAGATATTTAACCAAGTTGAACAAATGAAAGACAAATGAAGATGAAATTAATATTCTTGTAATTTGCCTTGCCAATTTCGGCCAAGGGCTTTTTCCAAGCTTGTATATATTGTTTTTCATTTCATTTGCTTTTAACCTAATACACTTTAAAGAAAAACTCCATTAATGGAAGCAAAGGAAGCTTGTGAGAAAGAAAGAAGAAATCAAAGAAAGCTTGGATTTTAGTGAGTTTTTCCAACTTGCTATTAGAAAGGAAAATGTTCCTTAGGATCTAGGCTTTAACATATGATGTTCTTAGGTTATTTCTTTCTTTATTCCTTGTGTTTTTGTTGATGGAAGTTTTGATGGAAGTGTTTGAGCATGTATGATGAAGGAAGGTTGTGGACTATTGTAGTTATAAGCTTTCTTTTAAGGTTTTGGAAACCATGTTGCTAATCTAGAGTTGTTGACCCACTCTTAGATGACCTATATTTGATCTTGAGTTGTTTCATTGTGTTGAGACTTTGATTGGATGGAAGAAAGATGATTGAAGTGTTGTATTTAACCAATTTGGTCTAATTTGTCCAATTTGATGAAATTGAAAAATTAGGGTTCATGACCAATTCCAAATTTGGGGATTTTCATATATGTTGTGTATTTGGATGTGTATATGATGCATATAAAGTTTCATGTTGATTGGATTACATTTGGATGTGTTTTGAGACATGAAATGACAAAAGGCACAAAATGCCCACCATTGTGAGCATTCGGCCAATGATGATAAAATTTTGGGGATTTGGTTGCTTTTGGTGTTTTGATGTTTTGAACATGCTAAGTTCATCTTAGAAATGATTTAGAATCATTCAAAATTGATTAGATCAATTTCGGACTAAAATGGACAAAATACCAAAGTAAGGGTAATTTGGTAAATTCACCTAAATATGATTTATTGAATTTTATTTCATAATTTGATTATTGGAATATTAAATAAATATGTTTATTTAATTAATCCGAGAAAAAGTTTTGAAATCGGAAGATACGATCTTCCGCCGCTTCCGCTGCGTTACCGGATTTAGCCCCTAAAAATCCCTACAAAATGGTATCAGAGCAAGTCTGATTCTAGGCCTCCATAAATGATTAGCTTATTTTATTCAATGTTTAATCATGTTTTCTTGACTTTATACATGCATGTTATAATCTAATTTGATTAGATTTAGGGTGTATGACACTTAATGGAATATCCCCGCTTAATAAGGTTTAATAGTAACTAGTATTTGGAATACTTGTTTCTTGGTCCGTCTTGTCAATACGGTTTATAAATATCTTTTCGTTGACTACATCCGAGACCGTGCCTCTGCTGTGAGGGTGTAGCTGATAGAAATTTATTTATGCCGAATGTATATTAGATACTAGATAAATTCAAGCGAAAGCGGAATCCTGAACGTGCCCTAGCTGTCAGGGTTACGCAAGTAACTTGAGTTTATCATTGACAAGTTTAACCTTGGTACGTCTCCTTGTGGGCCTGCCTTCGCAGCGACAACGGGAAACGACCAGGACCGGAACCTTGGAGTCACTAGTGAGTGATTGACAATTAGTTGTCTACCTGTGAATATACGTAACTTTCAATCTGTTCTGATGAAACGTAGATTGAACATTTTTGACTTGTTCAAATATATTCAATCTAAAGTATTTTGAAAACTTGATCCTTAAAATTCATTACATGTCTTTGAACTGTTCAAAGATCTTTGATACGATCAAACATTTGAATTTAAAGCAATTAGTTCTAAGGTTATTCAGTGAATATGATTCATATTCAATATTATTCTTCCACGATTCCATCTTCATGGAATTGAGTAGTGGGAGCAATCGAATCTTATATGATTTGATTCGTTTGATATTGAATGTTACCAAATTAGTTTCAATACTCTTGGGGTTATACTCCAGTAACACTAATTCATCTCTTTAATTAATGTTCCATTATTTTCTACAGTTACATATATGATATGTATAGGTAGAAAAATCCGAATCTTGAAAAGTTTAAGATTTGAATATTCCTTTTATATAATAGTTATATAATGGAAATTACTTACACCTTGGAGGTATAAGTTAAAGTTTATCGTTTATTCTGTTTTATAGAATATTGTATTCTATTTAATAGAATATCTTTCCTACGATTCTAAGTAATAAAATCGTTTTATTACTTGGTGTGTAACATCAGATGTTAACTATTGTAGAAAAGACTTGACTTATTGAAGTCAAATGTGAGAATGATAAATTATAAATGGAACTATGTAATTAATAAGATGAAACAACCCTTATACATCTTCCGTACAAGTCCAATAGGATAACAGAATCATTCACGAGATTTTGATACTTAATTGTTCCGTTGTTTTCTTATTGAAGAAAAATTATCCTATAACTTGTAATGGAAACGATATTTGATATCGATTCTGGAAGTTCACCATTGAACCTAGATCTAAGATTGTTCATAGCTTACTACGATCGAGTTTTGAACTTGATTAAGCTTTCATTATGAATTAGTTCATGATATGTGCTAATTGTTTGCACATCGAAAGCATTGTGAGCTTATTAAAGGTTTGACCTTTACAGTATGACAGTGAGAAAAGTTATACTCAGCAATCTATTGTAGATTCTGAGAAAACCTATCTCTAGTCAAACTAAATGAACAATTAAAGATATATTGGTTAATGTTGATAATAAACTGTATATTTTAGCTAAAGAATGCAAAGTGGCGTTTTTGGATGACTTATTCAGATAAGAGATCAGTTGTGATTTCCTTATTTGAAGAGTTCATCTGAAATGGCCCTAGAGTTTGTGTTCTGCTGAGATCGCAGTTTAGTGTGCTAGCTTATAGAGCCTATTGTAGACTCAGATAAGTCTTCCAGAAATATGTGTTCTCTATTTTTGATATCGTCAGATTGTCTGATCTTGTCAAAGTATATAGAATACATATGTGATAAAAGGGTTAGTGGAGCGTATATATTACTTTCTAGTGTTATATATATCTTAACGACATTGTCATTATTATAGTAATAATGAGATGTTTGTAAGGTAAAAGATTTACCTAAGTCTTCTTTACTCCATGAAAGCAGTGGGAGTAGTCTCTGTTATATTTGATATAAAGTTTTATATATGATATGAAACTTGGAGACTTGTGAGATACCCCTATTAGTCGTACATTATATATGATCTAATGAAGGACATAACAAGGCTATCTGTATGACAGTTAGTATAACTGTTCGACAGTTATTGTGTGTCTTATACATAGTATTCATCTTTCGTAAAGGATGATTCATTTTTCGAAAGAAATATTGATTAGAATGTCTAAACAATATTATGTATCATTTGATGATAATATAATGAATACTTTATTATGTGCGATTATCGATGTCGATTTAATCGTAATTGTTACGAGTTATTTTGACATCCTATAGACCATATGATGGATCTTGAAACACATTCTTTTTATCTTTGAGATATTAAGAACGAGTTTCTAATTCATGAAGAATACAGTCTGCAACCATTAGGGTCATATTAGTTTTGAGACTAATTATGACGTTAGACAGTCTACGTCATAAAGAGTCACAAATAATGCAGTGGGAGTGTCACGAAGGATTCTACTATTTAGTGGAATCAAATGCAACTTTTGAAGTATTGACTTATGAAGTTGCATAGTGACCATTTAAAATAGAAGTTTTAAATTGGTGTTGTGCTTGCGGTTGTCCTCATAGTATTTTTGGATTTGATCCCTAAATACTTGGACAACTTAGTAGCTGTAGCATAATACAGATATAGCATCCATTTCATATTAATGTATAATTTAGATTCTACTAAATATGAATGATGCTGACTATGGGAAACGATAGAGTTTGTTTGACAAACTCGATATTTCATAGCGGACTTGTTTCTACCTCTTAAGTACTGGGTGAGCTTTTGAGGGCCATGTGCATACGATGCACATTGAGATGGGTATATGATACCGTGGATTGGCACTAGAGCAAGTGGGAGAAATTGTTGGGGTTGGTGCTAGAGCGCCAATCCGGACCGTATTTATGTCTGATTCATGAATACGAACATCCCCTTATTCCATAATATTACTTATTTATGGTTGCACCTCTTGTTCTTATATACGTATTCGATCTGATTACGATTAGATTGAAACTAAATATGGTTTAGTGATATGTATATATTAGACAAAGGCCCGATAATATATAATGCAGTACACAGTTACAAAGTTAGTTTGTAATTGACATTGGGAAGTGTCACTGCTATATGAATATTATCAAACATAGTTCCTGGTCAAGATTTGCTAACACGGGTCGGTTAGTCAAATCCGTTGAGACCAGTACATGTCGTATATCGAGACTTGGTCCGATGGTTTATCCCAATGAACCATGAGTCTAGGGAGACTCGTATAGACGTGTAGGTGTTTATAGTGGATAAACACTGAACGGCTCACCGAAGATTCTTAATGGATGGTACGCCAACGTCAATAAGAATCTTCTCGGGTTGAGTAGCATAATGGTCCTTCGACTTGAGACACCACTGTGGATGTATGAGACATCCTCCACACTTAGATGGCAGTCACGTCACCGATCTATTTAGATCAGACCTCCGCCTGTTCGTTGGGTGTGGATCGATCCTCAGGATATCCTGTGTGTGTCAAGATAGGATCCGTCAGTTCTGTGTACAGAGCATAGGTAGTCCATATATATTTAGCAGTCTGTTAAAT
Organism: Zanthoxylum bungeanum; assembly: GCA_019454045.1. Lineage (NCBI taxonomy): Eukaryota > Viridiplantae > Streptophyta > Magnoliopsida > Sapindales > Rutaceae > Zanthoxylum > Zanthoxylum bungeanum. The sequence goes on along the minus strand of SKCR01019510.1, from coordinate 95,412 downwards.
CTGTGGCCACAGTATACATCGGAAGTAAGTTCCGAGTGTTATTTAGAGATTGCTAATAGATACGTCGACGAGATAATACCTATAGAGATTTGACGTTTACATCTATATCTCTGGGATTATCTGGATACCTGTGACGGAGGGATTATACGTATGCAATGACCTCGACCTGTATGATTCAGCTAGTTTATCCGTGATCGTCATAATCTACGGGTGGATAGATTATGGACATGAAATTGGATTTCGTGACGGATATACCTGAATCTAGAGAGTCTCAATAATGAAACATACTCGTAGAGCACTAGAGCAACATTTATGAATAATGATGATTATTTATAAATCGTTTAATCGTTAAACGAAAAATACATGCGAACGGGCCGAACCGTCATTTCCTAATTAATGTGTATTTGTATTTAATATATGATATTATTAAATACACATTAATAAATAGTCAAATAAAGGTATTTGACATATATCATCAATATATGTATTTGAGATATTTAAAGTAAATATAATACATATATTTGATATATTTGTATTTAATTAATTATTTAATTATTTAATTGTTAAATGATTAATATAATTAAAATATAAATATATCACCAAATGATAAAGTTAGGAAATGATTATAAGTGTAAATGTTTGACTTTACATTAAAGGAAAAGGTTGTCAAATTGATTTTGACTTCTTAAGATATTTGTTCAAAATTGTTTGAAAAATAAAAATATCTTTTTCCTTTATTTTCTTTTAATTTCGGCCAATACACTTTAATATATAAGAGATTATATTTCTAAGTTGCATTTGTTGACTAAATTAAATATCTTTAAAGTTGTTTTAGATATTTAACCAAGTTGAACAAATGAAGACAAATGAAGATGAAATTAATATTCTTGTATTTGCCTTGCCAATTTCGGCCAAGGGCTTTTTCCAAGCTTGTATATATTGTTTTTCATTTCATTTGCTTTTAACCTAATACACTTTAAAGAAAAACTCCATTAATGGAAGCAAAGGAAGCTTGTGAGAAAGAAAGAAGAAATCAAAGAAAGCTTGGATTTTAGTAAGTTTTTCCAACTTGCTATTAGAAAGGAAAATGTTCCTTAGGATCTAGGCTTTAACATATGATGTTCTTAGGTTATTTCTTTCTTTATTCCTTGTGTTTTTGTTGATGGAAGTTTTGATGGAAGTGTTGAGCATGTATGATGAAGGAAGGTTGTGACTATTGTAGTTATAAGTTCTTTTAAGGTTTTGGAAACCATGTTGCTAATCTAGAGTTGTTGACCCACTATTAGATGACCTAGATTTGATCTTGAGTTGTTTCATTGTGTTGAGACTTTGATTGGATGGAAGAAAGATGATTGAAGTGTTGTATTTAACCAATTTGGTCTAATTTGTCCAATTTGATGAAATTGAAAAATTAGGGTTCATGACCTAATTCCAAATTTGGGGATTTTCATATATGTTGTATATTTGGATGTGTATATGATGCATATAAAGTTTCATGTTGATTGGATTACATTTGATGTGTTTTGAGACATGAAATGACAAAAGGCACAAAATGCCCACCATTGTGAGCATTCGGCCAATGATGATAAAATTTGGGGATTTGGTTGCTTTTGGTGTTTTGATGTTTTGAACATGCTAAGTTCATCTTAGAAATGATTTAGAATCATTCAAAATTGATTAGATCAATTTCGGACTAAAATGGACAAAATACCAAAGTAATGGTAATTTGGTAAATTCACCTAAATATGATTTATTGAATTTTATTTCATAATTTGATTATTGGAATATTAAATAAATATGTTTATTTAATTAATCCGAGAAAAAGTTTTGAAATCGGAAGATACGATCTTCCGCCGCTTCCGCTGCGTTACCGGATTTAGCCCCTAAAAATCCCTACAATTGATGCGTGAATCAGGGGCTGTTTGGAGGGGTTGGATTCGCAGAACAGCAGCAAATTGCTGCTGTAGATGTTTGCGGAGAGTTGTGGAATTTGAACTGTTATTGTCGGTTCGTTAGCATTTGATTTTATGTTTTTATTTGCTTTTGTTCCTGTCTGATTGTTTAGTTATATGAAAATATAATTTGATCCTTTGAAGTTTACACGTGTATTTAAGGATCTCATTGTTCTATATATGCATTTCATAGGTCTAGATAGTAGAAGAGCTTGTGAGTGCCGTGAGGGACTAGAAGAGCTTAAGGTTTGGAATTGCATGGCTTGTGGTGAATTTGGCGTTGTTTGCTTGTGGCTATGTGAGTGAGAGCTTTGTATATTTTTGTTTGTGATTCTTGTATGTGAGTGAGATTTAGGTAAACGAGAGAGGGAAGGCCAAAGCCGAGAAAATTCTGATTAACATTAAATTTTGGAATGTGTTTGGTTTGGTTAAGTTTAGTTTGGTTTGGTTTTGTAATATAATGTTCATACATATACTATAAAATGCATGTGTTTGTTTGGTTTGGTTTTATTACATTCAAAATGGGGTATGCAACTTTTTGTGTTTTTGCAGATGGCACCGGGCAATCGCAGACGGGCTAATGCGACTCCATCTACATCAGCAAGGACAACTGGCTCTGATGGAGCCTCTGCTAGCACAGGTGATTCCAGTACAGCGAAGGGTCGAGGACGCACCCGTGGCCTGGGGTTGTCTAAGTACGTTAAGACTCACGGCCGTATCCGGATTGAGATATCAGATGATGGACACAGTCAAGTCGGACAACATAATTCAGCGTTTAATACAGCCATAGGAGCTGTAGCTCGATATGAAGCTCCCCAAAACTACGTTTCTTGGAGAAAGATACCGTGGGAGACGAAAATCAACCAGCTATTATCTTCACTACATGTAAGTTTTCGATATTGTTTGTTAGTTAACATTTGTATTTTATACTGATTTTTACTCGGTTGCTATTCATGTAGGAGTGGTTCGACTTCGATCTGACCAAAGTGAATGTCCAACAATATATTGACTACCACATGGGGAAAAGTTATAAAGATTATAGGACAAAAGTCCTGAAACCAATATTCGACGAACATGGACCTTCAGATGCTCCACAACACAAGCCTGATTTTATAGAGGAGCAAGACTGGACATTCTTATGTGAGCTTTGTTCTACCAAAAAACACGAGGTAAATTTTGAAAATAAACGGAATTTTATAATTGTCTTTGTTTTCGGTACTTACATTGTTGGTAAATGCAGGATAAATGTCACGCAAATGCGGAAAATCGAAGTCACTTGCGTTTTAACCACCGTGGAGGTTCGAAGCCATTTATCCAACACGTGCCGAACATTCTGAGGTAAATATATCATAACGTAAAATTTAACAGTTCATTGGTTAACTAATGTGGAATAATATTGAATTTATTTTCTGTTTATAACAGAGTAACACAGGTGAAGTGCAATCATTTCCAGATTTTTTCTGTGTGACGCATTACAATGAGAGAAACAAATGGATAAATGAAGAAGCCGAACGATGCTATGTAAGTTTCAGTTTTTAAAATAAAATAATTATATTATATATATTAATTTTTTTCTCTCAAATTCTAATATTAACTTATTTTTTGAAACAGAATGAAATGATGGAACTCCAACATCAAACTCAGGAGACATGGTCCGACCCGATACCAGATGAGCAGTTGTCGCAATTGGTTTTCAAGAATCAGACAGCTTACAACGTTGGCCTTGGCACTCGTAAGAAGCCGACGTCATCTACACGTAGTACCGTTAATTCGGAAAATGCCTCTCTTCGAGACGAGTTAGCCACCACCCGAGACGAGCTACAACAGACTAAGGACGAGCTAAAACAGGTCAAGGTGGACCACGAGAAGAGGATGGAGGATCTCCAACAGCAAATGATGTTTTTCCGTCAGATGTTGGAGGCCTCAATCAGTCAGGGTGCATCGGGCTCGAGCGTCCCCCCATCACAGCAGCAATAAATTTTATATTTGGTTTTGTATAAACATTTTGAACAAATAGTTTTAATATAATATATTTTTTTCTAAAAAAAAATTGAATATAATAATTATTATAATATTTCGTATTCTGTTATTAATCAGAAATTTTTTCAATTAAATTAAATATTAAATCAATTATTTTAGACTAAAAAGAAGTAAATTAATAATTTTTTTAACAATTAGCGTCGACACAGTCGACGCCAAAATATTTATTTTGGCGTCGAACATGTCGACGCTAATAGTAACAAGAAAATCAGATATTACCTTATTTAATATACTCTAGCGTCGACTTATTTCGTCGCCCAATAAACCTATCGTCAGAAAATTTAATTTAGCGTCGAAAAATATTGGACGCCAAATACAGTATTTAGCGTGGCAATTTTTTAATTCGACGCGAAAAGTTATTCTCGTCGACATTTTAGCGTCCACTGTTGGCGTCTGATTATTTCGACGCTAAAACTATTTTGCATCGAAAATATGGTTTTTGGCGTCGATTTATTTCGACGCTAAAGGGTATAATTTTTGTAAACAACAATTGAAAAGAATAAACCAAACTACCACAAGCTTGAAGATTTAAGTTCTAAAGAGGTTAAGCTTTGGTTGGTCCAACCAATGTGATAAAATAATAATAATCATATGATTAGGCCTACTCCCCTCAACTAATTCTTTTTCCATCATTACTAGTAGTGTAGTGCCAAGAAACCAAAAATGCCATTCAATTTTAGTTATTTATTTTTAAGAAGAAAGTGAGTGTAGTATCAATTGGAAAAAAAATGAGAAAAATATAATTAAGATGATTCGTGTATATGTAAGTATTTAAATGATCCAGTGAAAAAAGAACAAATGATGTTGATATACGTCAAACGAGGTTAAGGAAAACTTAAGTATGACACGAATATAAATTATAAAAAGAAAAATAAATTTTACCAAATAAGATAATATTTTCTGATAGATAACAGTAAGCCATGTATACAATCCTGAATAGTAGGAAAAACTTTTGTTGGGCTCGATTATTATTTATTTGAAAATTCTCAGATACAGATATCCGCATAAAATTTTCAGATGTACAAATAATAAAGAATAAATATTTTTTCATATTTTTTCCCGACGCAAGAAAATACGTTTACTTTTTCACCCATGAGAGAAGAACTAATTATTTAATGCAATGAACAAAACTAATTGTGGTCAATGGGATTAACAATTAGATGTTAAAACTATTTTATGATTATATCTACCTGGAAAGAGAAGAAAAAAGAATTAAAGTTGGGACCGTTTTGTTTAGATTGCATATAAAAAGCATTCTAAGTTTACAAAAGTGCTTTTGTTACACCCCTTATCACTTATTAGTAATGATTTCAAATGGTTATGGAACTTTTAAAGTTGGATGCTTCTTAAAGAAAAAATTCATGCAACTTTCTGAAACAAAAATAAGGAAAAATACGAGTACCAGGAAGCATGATTCCTCTCAGCAATGAAATAAGGCTTCCTATTCCGTTGGATTATGATAGCAATTTTATATACATCGCAATCGTATGTATTGTATAAATAATATAAAAAGATATCGATATCACGAGAAATTATTATTAATATCAAATGCTAAAGTTTTATCAACTCTAATCTTATTTAGATTAGCGATTAGGAATGAATATGTATTAACTAACAAATTAAAAGAAAAGAAAATTTAAACAAGCGAAAGTAATAAGTTAAGAAAAATTTAGGATCACAACTTTCCCATAATATTTCCTTAAATCTTTTTCCTCTCTTTATAATTAATCAACTATAATGAATTATTAACCTAGAACGCGAATTTATATACAAGCCTATTCCGATGGTTAAGTAAAAATGTCCAACTTAGTTCAATTACCTATATTCATATGATAATTAATTTAAGCCAAACTCATCATAATCAGGTTCTAATTATGGCTATACATGTCCTGCATGTATATTCCTATCCTGCACGGAAATCAATTCAATAGAATGAGATCACGCGTTATCAATTCCCAAGGCTAAACCTAAATTCTATTTTCCAAGTTCGTTAAGGTTTACCACAACTATCCTATTATTGGCCAATCAATAGAACAAATTAAACAAAGATAATGATAAATAATCCACATAAAAGGTCACAAATCAATTATAAAAAAAATTCAATTAATAAAAAATCATATTGAATTCTATTGCAATGCTAGAACAAGATCTAGTACATGATGAAGAAGATAAAGAAAAACATCATGGTATTCAACATAATAAACAACAAAGAATTAATAAAAAGGGGATAAAAAATAAATTAATTAATAAAAAGGGGATAAAAAATAAATTATGAAGGTTGTCAATCTTCAATCTCCAAATTCTTCTTCAATTTTATCTTCTTAATCCTTGTTTAGCCTTCTTGTTCTTTGTTGTTCCTGAATGATTTCCATGTTTAGAGAGTGTTTTAGCCTCCGAATAGGCTTATTTTTCCTCCCCAAAACATATGTAAAGTAACCCTAAATGTTCCCCTTATATAGATATTATAAAAATAAAGTTTATTATTCAATTTTGGAGTTATCGCATTAGTGGCATGCGCAAAAACTTAGTGGTATGCTGTAGGGGTTTTTAGGGGGTGAATCCGGTATACGCAGCGGAAGCGGTGAAAATCCGATTTTCAGATTTCAAAATTTTTTCTCTCGGATTAATTAAATAAACATATTTATTTAATTTCCAATAATCAAATTATGAAAATAAATTCAATAAAACAATTTTAAGTGAATTTACCGAAATACCCTTGCTTTGGTTTTTTGTCCGTTTTAGTCCGAAATTGATCCAATCAATTTTGAATGATTCTAAATCATTTCTAAGATGAACTTATGATGTTCATAACATCAAAACACCAAAAGCACCAAAATCCCCAAATTATCTCACCAAGGCCGAGAAGCCTCACAAGGAAGCACAATTGTGCACTTTGTCATTTCATGTCTCAAAACACATCTAAATGTAATCCAATGAACATGAAACTTTATATGCATCATATACACACACAAACACAACATATATGAAAACCCCCAAATTGGAATTAGTTAAGAACCCTAATTTTTCAATTTCCTCAAATTGGACAAATTAGACCAAATACATTAAATCAATTACTTCAATCATCATTCTTCCATCCAATCCAAGTCTCAACACAATGAAACAACTCAAGATCAAATCTAGGTCATTTAAGAGTGGGTCAATAACTCTAGATTAGCAACATGGTTTCAAAACCTTAAAAGAAAGTTTACAACTACAATAGTCACAACCTTCCTTCACCATACATGCTCAACACTTCATTCAAACTTCCATCAACAAAAACACAAAGAAATAAAGAAAGAATAATCTAAGAACATCACATGTTGAAGCCTTGAACCTAAGGAACATATTCCTCTCTAATAGTAAGTTTGAAAAACTTACTAAATTCCCAGCTATCTTTGATTTTTGTCTTTCTTTTCTCAAGCTTCCTTTGTCTTTCTTCAATGGAGTTTTGTTTTAGTAAAGTGTATTAGGTTATCCAATGAAAAGCAAATGAAAACAATTTATACTTGTGCAAATTAGCCTATGGCCGAATTCAACAAGCATGAAATTACAAGTTTTTTCATTTCATTTTCATTACAAATGCATTTGTTATCTTAATAAAATATCTAAAACTACTTTATAGATATTTATTTAAGTCAACAATTGCAACTAACATCATTTACTTAATATATCCTAATGTAAGATATTTATATTTTAATTAATTTAATCATTTAACAATTAAACAATTAATTATTAATCAAATACAAATATATTAAATATATGTATAATATTTACATTAAATATTAAAAATATATATTCATTTAGGATATAAGTCAAATAACTCATTTTGACTATTAATTAATGTGTATTTAAATTAATCAAGTATTAAATGTAAATACACAATAATTAAGCAAATGACTATTTAGTTCTTTTAGCACGTATCTTGCGTTTAACCTTTAAACGACTTTATAAATAATCAATATCATTTATTAATGTTGCTCTAGTGCTCTACGAGTATGTTTCATTATTGAGACTCTCTAAATTCAGGTATATCCGTCACGAAATCAAATTTCGTGTCCATAATCTATCCACCCGTAGATTATGACGATCACGGATAATCTCGCTGAACCATACAGGTCGAGGTCATGGAAAATGTATAATTCCTCCGTCACAGGTATCCTGATAAATCCCAGAGATATAGATGTAAACGTCAAATCTCTATCGGGATTATCCAGTCGACTATTCTATTAGCAATCTCAAAAGAATGTTTAGAACTAGCTTCTAAACTTTACCACGGGCCCATGGTTTTATCTGATTGCTAATCATATGGACTACCTATGCTCTGATACACAGAACTGACGGATCCTATCTTGATACACATAGGACACCCTGAGGATCTGTCTACACCCAACGAACAGGCGGAGGTCTGATCTAAATAGATCGGTGACGTGACTGCCGTCTAAGTGTAGAAGATGTCTCATGTGCCCACAATGGCATCTCAAGTCTAAGAATCACAAGTGCTACTCAACCCAAGAAGATTCTTATTGACGCTGGTGTACCATCCATTAAGAATCTTCGGTGAGTCGTTCAGTGTTTATCCGCTATAAACACCTACACGTCTATACTAGTCTCCAAGACTAATAGTTCATTGAGAAACCATTGGAATCATATATTCATGTATACGACATGTACCGGTCTCAACGGGTTTACTATACTGACCAAGTAGTGTAAACCTTGACCAGGAACTGTCTGAGAATGACAACGTCATGATACTTCTCAATGTCCGTTGCGACGCTTTTGCAACTGTATCATGACTAATCATTCTCGGGTCATTACGTCTTTACCATATAGAAAGATAGATTATATTATAGAAACTGCATATATTATTCATAATAATAATGTTTTACAGAAGTATTTAACAGAAATACAACCGGGAATTGGCGCTCTGAGCACCAACCCCAACATATGCCACATACCTTTTCCAACTCTCCGAAATGATTTTGTACTGCTTAGTGGCGCACCATAAATTTATTTGTGTTGCTCCACTGCTGACAGTGCAGTTCCAATTCAATTTTCGACGTAAACTATAAAGATGTAGATAATGAGTCTTCTCTTCAATATAACTTGAATCACCTCATTTGGAAATCATATGAGAAAGTTGTGGCCTAAATACTCATTTTTTTTCTTAATTCTCCACATAATACATCCTAAACAATGAAACAATGAATTTAGTGTATTTAACATATTCAAGAATATATTTAAGAAAAATCAATGATAAATACTTTAAAAATGTATATTTTAGGTACTCATCACACCCCAAACTTGAATTATTACTTGTCATCATGCAATGATCAAATGAAAATATCAAAATAATTATAATAAATTAATTAAGCCACTTTCGTAGGGATCACAATTACATTTAGTGTATATAACAAACTTTTAAATCTCTAGGCGGTCCTAGTGGACGAGCTATAGTCTCGTGAGAGCTTACATCAATGACACACACAAACATCATCTAAAACTACTAAATAAACAAATATAAAAAGATGCACAAATATAACTTGGTTAGATTCTCACAATAACGCCTCAAAACTACTATATAAGATGTCAATGGCTCAAAGAAAACTTCAAAATAATGTGAATAGTCGTAACTTCATTCAAGAATCAAATTCATCTCAATTAAATTCTTACAGTGTGTGTGACTCAATCCCATCAGAATTTATCCCATAAATCATCAATCTTAACAGTTTTCATCTCGACAATCAAAATAAAATGGGTCAAACCAATGCATGTTTTATCATTAAGCTCATGTATCTTGGCTTTAATATTTATTGTTGTTCTTTTCTTTTTTTTTTCTTATTTGTTGAGCTCTCACAATACCTTTTAAGGTAGTATTCTCCTCATGGTAGCTTTAAATTTATCCATGGGTACCTTCATGTTTAAAGGTTATAGGTGGCTCTTTGATATGCTAGCCTTCATACAGTTTTAAGATGGAGATATATATTTAGGCTAACGGTAATTTATTTAATCCAATTATCTCAATATTAATTGTCGCAATCTCAAATTTCAAGTCCAAACTAAAACATAATTGATGTAAGTAATTGAATATGCAAAGAATCATCTTAATACAAACTCAATTTAAAAATTCAGCGTTGACATCAATCAACATTTCTCATTTTCTAAGAGCCAACATTTTTTTATTGCAGATTAAATCTATATTATAGACATGTGATATTCTTGTTGGGGTTTTATTGGGAATTACAGGGTTAGCGTAGCGGAAAGCGGAAAAGGATTTTTCCGATTTCAAATTTTTTTTCTTGGAACAATTAAATAAACTTATTTATTTAATTAACCAATACTTAAATTATGAAATTATAACCCAAGAAATCATATTTCTTTTAATTACAAAATTACCCCAAACTTTTACAAATTAATTATTTTAGTTTTAAATATGTCAATTACATATTTAATTAATTCCAAATTAATCCCAAAATAATTTTTTTTTCAATTTTGCAACAAAACCAGAATATTTTCCAGAATTGCGCCACTGCCCAGAATTTTCCAGAATTTACAAAACAGCCCAGAATTTTAATTAATTACAATTTGGCCCAATTTGTTCAAAACACATCAAGATCAGATCCAATTAATCCCAAATTTTACATGCATCAAATATACATCAAATTAAAGCATATATATGAAAAGCCCCAAAATTTGAGTGGGTTAAGAACCCTAATTTCACAAATCACTCAAATTGGGCAATTTACATTATATTAATAAAATTCAATACTCTAATCTTCAAATTACCACACCAATTAATTCTCACCATTATGAAATTAATCAAGAACAATTCTAGGCTAATTATGAATGGCTAATTAACTCTAGAATGACAACTTTAATTTTCTAATTAATTTATTAAGCTTAATTTCTCTTAATTAGCTCAATAATTAATCACACATGCTAATCACATCCAACAAGCTTTAAACACAATTAAATTACATACTTAAGGATTAGAGAAAATTCTAAGCATCACAAATTGAAGCTTAGGCTCATGGAAACAATTTCCTAATTGAAGAAAATTAGAAATTACTTACAAATTCAAGACTTTGTGGATGAATTTCCTTTTTCTTCAAGCTTTTCTCTCAACCTTACTTTGTAAAATATTTTGTGAAACTTGTCTAAGTCATTGAATCAATCAAAACAATTTTTGATATACAATAACCCTCAATTGCCGAAAACAAGAAACAAAATAATAATAACAATTATTTTATATTTGTTACCATTTCATTAGTCCACATATATGCTTTAATAAAGCAAATCCTATCTTTAATAAAATCATCAAATATGTGTTCCAATTATAACTTGCCATTTCCAATTAATCATGACATAAAGATCTTTATTTTATAATTAATTTAATTATTTAATAATTAAATAATTAATTAATAAATATAAATATCTTAAATATATGTATTATATTTACATTAAATATCTCAAATACATATATTCATGATATAATTATAAATATCACAAATTGATATTTGATTAATGTGTATTTAATAATACAAATATTAAAAACAAATACACATTAATTTGGAAACGACCGTTAGGTCCCGATTGCATGTATTTTTTGTTTAACCATTAAACGAGTTATAAATAATCAGTATTATTCATAACAGTTGCCCTAGTGCTCTACGAGTAAATTTCATTAGTGAGACTCTCTAGATTCAGGCATATCCGTCACGAAATCAAATTTCGTGTCCATAATTCACTCACCCGTAAATTATGACGAACACAGATAAACTCACTGAATCATACAGGTCGAGGTCGTTGAATAAGTATAATCCCTCCGTCACAGGTATCCGGATTAATCCAGAGATATAGATAAAAACGTCAAATCTCTATAGATATAATCACGTCGACGTTTCTATTAGCAATCCCTCAAATAACACTTAGAACTAATTTCTACAGTGTACCACAGGCCCATGGATTTAACAGATTGCTAATTCCATATTGAATACCTATGCTTTGTACACAGAGCTGACGAATCCTATCTTGATACACACAGGATATCCTGAGCATCAGTCCACACCCAACGAACAAGCGGAGGTCTGATCTAAATAGATTGGTGACGTGACTGCCATCTAAGTGTGGAGGATAACTCAGATATCCACAGTGGTATCTCAAGTCAAAGAATCACTATGCTCACTTAACCCGAGAAGATTCTTATTGACGTTGGTGTACCATCCATTAAGAATCTTCGGTGAGTCGTTCAGTGTTTATCCGTTATAAACACCTACACGTCTATACGAGTCTCCAAGACTCATGGTTCACTGAGAAACCATCGGAATCCAAGATTCCATATACGACATGTACCAATCTCAACGGGTTTACTTTACCGACCAAGTAGTGTAAACCTTGATCGGGAACTGTCTAAGAATGATAACGTCATGATACAACTCAATGTCAGTTGCGACGCTTTTGCAACAGTATCATAACTAATCATTCTAAGGTCGGTTATGTCTTTACTATATTAAAGAAGAAGTTATATAAAAGAAACTGTTCATTTTATTCATAATAAAACGTTACATTAGTATTTACATGGAAATACATAATAAAATTGGCGCTCAGAGCACCAACCCTAACAATTCTAACCAAGACACGATTAAAAAAATTTAAAATAAAAACACAAATTTCTATTCCCTACCCCCAAACTTAAAATGAGCATTGTCCTCAATGTTGAAAAATAAAAATAGAGGGAAAATAAATAGATAATCCCCGAGATTGGTGATGATGATGTAGAAATTTATTTGTTAGAGTGTGAAGCCAAAGCCGTGACCCCCAAATTTATATTGAAACCTAAATCACCGAAAGAAAAGACACACATAAGTAAAAACATAAATAACACAAAAAATTAAATAAAATAAAATAAAACATAAGAAAAATTTATAAACGCTTGGGTTGCCTCCCAATAAGTGCTTAGTTTATAGTCATTAGCTAGACTTTCTCTGAAGAATTTCCTTTAAGGAGGCTTTCATGTGGCTTTAGATGTCCTAGACATGACAACCCCATGAGCATTACTATTCAAGCTTATTCTTCAAATATGAGATGACAAATAAAGATCATCTATACTTTGTAGCCATGCCACCTTCTCCAATCACTTATCTTTTGAAGGTTTTGAATGGAAATGTGGACTATCATGAGGTCTTGTATGATGGTTGACTTGGAATGGTTATGCCATTTTGTCAAGCTCATAGGTGGTATAAATGATGCTAACTTCCCCATGTTGTGATGTGTCCCTTTATATCATGAGATTTTCAATAGGCTCACCAGGATGCTCTTGCCCAACTTTTCGTTTCACAACTTCCTCATAGATGCACTCAATGAATAAAGGATTCTCTAGATCAATTCTATACTTTATTTGCTCAGGTTATTGAATGGACATCTTAGTCACTATATATGGCTTTGTCTCACTCCTCATTATTAGGGATGACAATTTGGATTATGATTCGTTTATTCATTCGATTCAATTTATTTTAAAGCAAATATAGGTTTGAAAAAATAGATTCGTTTAATAAATGGGTCAATTTGATTCGATTCGTTTATTAAATGATTCGAATACGAATTTAAGCTAATTGATTCGTTTATTCTTTTATGATTCGTTTTATTATTTTCTTTTATTAGTTTTTTTTTTTATTTTTCAATTAAAATTTGAGAAATTATTGCTAATTACCATAGAAAAATTATATTATTTATATTTAGTAAGTCATTTTTAGTAAATCTATTAAATACGTATTTCATATGTATATATTTATGAAGAATTAATGTAAATAAATTATGATTATTTATGTCATTAAATAATGTCATGACTAAATGAATCCATCACATTTTAATTAAATTGGTTTAAAATTCGATACAAATTTGATTCTTCAATTCATTTTGCTACCCCTACCCATTATGGTGTCATTGTAATTCTCTTGAATTCACTGGTATTCTTCAGTGTCACATAGTAGTGTCCCTTAAGGTTTATAGCTCTGGTTACTGGTTAACTTTTTCATTTAGGCTTCTAGTTTCTTTGAGATGCTGCTTGTCTTTGAATTATGACTTCAAGCCTGGTCATATTTCTTTGGGTTTCCTCCAGCTAATTTTTTTTTTTTTTTTATATTTCATTAATCAGTCCTCTATAGATCGCTCTAGTTCTTGAGCTTGTAGTGGGTAAAAGGGATATAATTATCTAGTGGGCTATGCAGGACCTTCATTGTTTTGCCATATAAAGTTCTGAAGGTTTTGTCACCTTAAATTATAGTTGAAGGTGTAATGATTACTAGAGTGGTTGCCCCCACATTTTTTATTACTCATCATTGTGCTCTAAAAGGCTCGAGCATTCAATACGTTAAGCTTTTTGTAAATGCCTTGCCAAAAGTACAGTGCCTTCAAGACATCAAGTTTTTTATAAATATTTTCCAACAAGTATCATGTCCCACAAACATAGGGTGTAGCATGATCTCTTACAGTTCTTGGTTCTTCTGTCACCCATTGGTATTCCATTATTTGGAACACCTGAAAAATAAAAATAAAAATAAACTAAAAGCAATAATAAATAATAATAAAAGAAGCTATAACTAAGACTAAGATTGGTTACTTTAATACTAACAAAAATAAAAAATTCCTCGACAACGACGCCAAAAACTTGATAGCGATTTTATATAGCATTCAAGTGCACGTATCGTACAAGTAATATATAAAGATATCGATCTCATGAGAAATTATTATTAATGTCAAATATCAACGTTTAATCAACTTTAACCTTATTTACACTAGCAATTATGAAGGAATAAGTATTAACTAATAAATTTAAATAAGCGAAAGTAGTATAGTAAGAAAAAACCTAAGATCACAACTTCCACATAATATTCCCTTAAATCTTTCTCATCTCTTTATAATTGATCAAATATAATTAATTATTAACCTAGAACATGAAATTATCTATAAGTCTATTTCGATGGTCAAGTAGAAATGCTCTATATTCCTATGATAATTATTATAAACCAAACTCATTATGCACTACAAGAAAATGGATATTTAGCGTCGAAATATTTCATCACTAAAAGTCAAAATTTCGACGCTAAAGGTATTCTTCGTCGAAGTAAAATTTTGACACGAAAGTTTGGTCGAGGAAGGTATTTAGCGTCAAAAATTAATTGCAACGCTAAAAATATATCTTCAATGAAGAATTATTTTGTCGTTGAAAGTCCTTATTTTTAGCGTCGGAAATCATTTTTGACGTTAAAAGTAAATATTTTTAGCGTCGAAATCGGTTTTTGACACTAAATTCCTTCCTCGATCAACCTTTCGAGTCAAAATTTTATTTCGACGTAGAAGATATTTAGCGACGAAATATTTTGACGCTAAAGGTGAAAATAGTAAAAATAAAATAAAAATTTCGTTAAAAAGTTTTAAAAACTAATTATAATAAAATTGACATTACAAATTAATTTCAAACTAAATTTCATTACAAAAGTAATTAAATTTTTAGAAAACATAAGAACATCATTATAAATTTGTTATAAAAAATTATAACAAGTATATCTTTATTGATATAAAAATAAAATTACAAAATTTATCACAACAAAAAAATATAAAATGATAAACTATAATTTTCTATATATTTTCTTCATCTTTACTTTCATATTCTTCATCTTCACTTTCATTTGTTTTTCATTTTCTTCACCATCTTCATTTCTACCATTCCTTCATCTTCATCCCCTATAAAATAAAAAATAAATTATTTGATGTTAACATAAAATATAAAAAATGAAACAAAACCCTTAAGGAAAAAAAATTAGAGAGGAAATAAGAGTATGAGAGAAAGAAAGTGAGAATATGAGCAAAGAAAGAGCAAATGAATTTATAGGAAAAAAAATAACATTTAGCGACGAAAGTCTGTTTCGTCGCTAAAGGTCCTCAAATAGCGGGAATTATTTCCGCCAAAATTTTGATCTTTAGCGTCAAAATTTTTGACTTGTAGCGTCGAAAATTCGTCGCTAAATGTCAAAAAAATTTAAATATAATTTTATTAGGTGATAAATTCAAAATTTAGAAGGCGGGAAATTGAAAATTTTAAATTTACCCTTTATCGTCGAAAAAGGTAGAAGTCTATGATTTAGCGTCGAATTAAATTATTTGGCGCTAAATGATATTATTTTTTAATTTTTTAATATTTTAAAAAAACTCTCGTCGTCTAAAATTATATTTAAATTTTTGACATTTAGCGTCGAAATTAAGATTCGACGCTAAAAGGTTACATCTTTAGCGTCAAACGAGTTTTTCGACGCTAAATGTACTTTCGACTCTAAAAGGTCAACCATTTAGCGTCGAAAATTCGACGCTAAAGGTGCAACCTTTTAGTGTCGAATCTAATTTCAATGCTAAATGGTAGACCTTTAGTGTCGAAAGGTTTTATAGTGATGATCAGATTCTAATTATGACTACACATGCGTTATCAATTCCTAAGGCTAAATCAAAATTATCTTTTCCAAATTCTTTAGGGTTTCTATCTTATTATTGGCCAAGCAATAAAACCTATTAAAAGAATGATAAAAAACATAAAAAGTCATAAATCAATTATAAAAAGATTCAATTAATAAAAAATTTATATTAGGTTCGATTGCAATGCTATAACAAGATCTAATTCATGATTAAGAAGATAAACAAAAACATCATGGTCTTTAACATAATAAACAATAAAGAATTAATAAAGAATGGATAAAGAAAACAAATCATGAAAGTTGTAAATCTTCAATCTCCAAATTCTTCAATCTTCTCTTCTTAATCCTTATTTGATCTTCTTGTTCTTGATCGTTCTTAAATAGTTGTTGTGTTTAGAGAGTGTTTTGACCTCAAAAGAGACTTATTTTTCTCCCAAAAACGTATGTGAAATAACCCTAAACGTTCAATTTATATAGATATCATAAATATCAAGTTTCCTATTCAAATTTGGAGTTATTGCATTGGTGGTGCGTCAAAAATTTGTTTGTGTCGTGCCAAAACTGACATTGCAGAATTATCAATTTCAATCTCGATTTAGGCCAAGAAGGATTATGATTCAATTTTCGACGTAAATTATAAAGTTATAGATAATTGAGTTTTATTTTTAATTCACTTGAATCACCTCATTTGGACATCATATGAGAAAGTTATGACCAAAAAAATAACGACGGTACAAATTAAGAAATCACTAGTGTAAATCGAGAATTTTGAATTTTACTCATTTTTTCTTAATTCTCCATATAATGCATCATAAACAATGAAACAATGAATATTAGTACATTTAACATATTTAATAACATAATTTAAGGGTAAATCAATAATAAATACACTTGAAAATTGTATATTTTAGGTCTCATCAGAGTAATTTTTTTATCAGTAACTCAAGCAGTAATGGAAGTGTTCATCTCGTTCAGAACGTAAACTCAGGGGCACCATGAGTTGCCTTAAATTTTATAAGGTCCTAGACGAGTTTTTAAAATGAACCCTACTTATAAATGATAAAAATTACATATATCATTATTCTCCTTTTTTGTCCAAAAATAAATCACTATTTCTTGCGTCCACAGATATTTGGCACATTAATAAATAAAAATATAGTAAACTTCCCAATGAAATTGTAGTTATCATATATGAGTGGTTTTTTTTTTTTTTGAAAAGCATATATGAGTGTTAAAAATGTGAAATTATATGGGTTTTCTAAAATAGTGATACTAGAACTCGGGTACATATTCAAAAATGAAATTATGACAAACTTTTTGTAGAATCTCATGAAATAATTGTTGGGGTTTTGGGGTCGGGGCGCAGCGGAAGCGCGGGTTCGGGCGAAATCGTATTTTTAAAAGTTTTTCAAAATACCGAATAAATTATTCAACATCTAATATGAATAATTTATTCATATTTCACCTTAACCTATTTATTTAATATCATATATTAACATAAATAATGAGAAAACTCACGAAACTTTCACGAAAACTGTTTTTCCGTAAAATTGCCTAAAACGCGTTTTTGACTGAACCGACTACCCGACACTTATGGAAACTACCCAGGTCAGCTCCAATAGTGTCGGGGCAGTTCATAGGCTGCCCAAACAGTGACGGACTCACGGTTTGGACAGCCGTCACCCGGTTGGCTCAAAATCCACCCGGTAACGCCGTTTTTGGCCGTTTTCGCTTATTTCAAGTCGAAAACACTTTTCGGCAATTGTGCCAACTCCCAAAACACATCCAAAACATTCGTAGGACATCAAAAACATCCCAGAATTTCCAGTTTGGGCAGATCTGATATGCAGTCCGAAATTCATCAAAATTCATGCTTTAATTCCAATTTTCACCAAGATTAATCTAATTAATCCAACACCAAAGAAGTCACACCACATATGAACAACTCTACAACAATTCTAGGCTATTTAGAGTGGATCAACAACTCTAGAATAGCAACCATCAATAATTGATAAAATTTGGAAACTAATTACTTCCAAATCTACTTCACACATGCCAACAAGCTTGAAATACAACTACCACAACCAAAAGTCCTAAAATTTCAGATTTGTGGGAACCCTAGAACCATTCTAATTCATCAAGAAAACAAGAAATCAAATTTCAAGCTTAGGGTTTTGAAAGATTACCTTTAATCTCCTAAATCCTTATGCCTTTTTCTTGATTTTTCCCTCAAATCTTCATGGAATCATCAAACCAAATTGAAACCCATTTTTGTTAAGAGACTCACGGCCATGGTGTTGTCAATTGATGAAGAAAATAAAATTTTCTCTCACTTTATATATAAAAAACGAAATTGAAGGCTAGGGGCATTTTTGTCCTTTTAAAAATTTATCAAATAAATTAATATATATACTTTATATAAGCAAATCAAATTTTCACACATATAAAGTATAATTATTACATGCCAAATGTTCTTATTAAATCTCACCAAATATCATTCATTTAATGATAAAATAATAAAGATTAAAACTTTTAATTATTTAATAATTAAATAACTAAATAATTAATTAACAACCATATATGTATTTTTCTTTACATTAAATAATAAATACATATATTTATGGCATGTGTCAAAATCTCATTTGATGAATAATTAATGTGTATCTAATCGTATTATGTATCGAATACAAATACACAATAATTATTTGCGGACAAAATCCATTAATTGCATGTGTTGTCATTTAACGATTAAACGATCCGAATTAACTCATTTAATCCGGTGAAGTATTATGAATAATCCGTATTATTCATATCGAGTTGCCCAAGTGCTCAACGAGTACACTTCATATTGTGGGACTCTCTAAGTTTAGGTTTATCCGTCACGAAATCCGATTTCGTGTCCATAATCCACCCACTCATGGATTATGACGACCACAGATAATCTGGCTAAACTATACAAGCCGAGGTCATTGCATACGTATAATCCCTCCGTCACAGGCTATCCGTATTATACCTGAGATATAGATGAGAAAGTCAAATCCGTTCGGTATAATACAGTCGACTTTCAATTTACGATCTCTAAATAACATTCGTAACTGGTTTCCGACGTTATACCACGACCATAAATTTACTAGATCATAAACACGTGTTGGATGACTATGCCCTGTACACAGGACTGACGGATCCTATCTTGATACGCACTGGATATCATGAGCATCAGTCCACACCCAACGAACAAGCGGAGGTTTGATCATGAATAGATCGTTGACGTGACTGCCATCAAAGTGTATAAGATAGCTCATATATCCACAGTGGTATCTCAAGTCGAAGGACCACTATGCTCGCTCAACTCGAGAAGGTTCCTATTGACGTTGGTGTACCATCTATTAGGAAACCTTCGGTGAGTCGTTCAGTGTCTTATCAAATAAACACCTACATGTCTATACGAGTCTCCCGAGACTCATGGTTTACTAGGATAAACCATCGGACCAAGTCACGATATACGACATGTACTGGTCTCAGCGGATTTTACTAACCGACCCGTGTTAGTAAATCTTGACCAGGAACTTTATTTAAGGATATACAACTAATATTGCGCTTCCCAATGTCAATTACAAACTACGTTGTAACTACGCACTATACTGTAAATCCTAGGGTCTTTGTCTAATATACACGTATCACTGAACCAGATTCAGTTTCGATATAATCGTAATCAGATTAGATCAAATAAGTGTATAAAAGACAAGGGTGCTACCACTAAAATTAGTAATGTTATGGAAAATCGAACTGCTCGTATTTATGAATCGGACATAAATACGATCCGGATTGGCACTCGGAGCACCAACCCTAACAATTTCTCCCACTTGCTCTAGTGCCAATCCATGGTATCCTATACACATCTTCAATGTATATCATATACTCATGGCCCTCAAGAGCTCACCAGCACTCAAGAGGTAGGCATGAACAAGTAAGCCTGCTTTAACAAATCGAGTCTGTCCAACAAACTCAACAGTTTTCGTTAACTAGCATCATTCATATTTTGCAGAATCCAAATTCCACATCAATATGACTCAGACGCTATATCAGTATTGTGCTATAGTTGTTAAGTTATCTATGTATTTAGAAATCAAATCCAAATACTTTAAGATAACCACAAACACTATACTAATATCAACACTTCCAATCATTGAGGTCACTATGCAACTTCATAAGTCAATACTTCATAAGTTGCAACTGATTCCACTAGTTTAGTAGAATCAACAGTGACACTCCCACTGCATATTTTCTGACTTTAGATGACATAGACCATCTAATATCATAATTAGGATCAAAACTATTCTGACCTTATGGTTGCTGACTAAATTCTCCATAAATTAGAAACTCGTTCCTAATATCTCAAAGATCACAAAGAATATGTTTCTAGAACCATCATATGGTCAACACCATATCAAAATAACTCGTAATAATTACGATTAAATTGATATCTTTAATCGCACATAATATATCATTCATCACGTCATCATCATATGATGTATAAGATTGATGAGACATTCCAATCATTCTTTATTTTGACAAAGGAATCATCCTTTACGAAAGACGAATACTATATTTATAAAAGACATGTTAACTGTCAAACAGTTATACTAATTGTCATACATATAGTCTTACTGTGTCCTTTATTAGATCGTATCTAATATGCGACTAATGGGAGTTTCTCACAAGTCTCTCAGTTTTATATCTTATATAAAACTTTATATCCAATATAATAGAGACTACTCCCACTGCTTCCACGGAGAAAAGAAGACCCAGGATATATAATACTAGAAAGAAATTTGTACGCTCCCACTGACCCTACTGACAATTATGTAGTCTCTATACTTCGATAAAACCAGACAATCTGACTAATATAAAAAACAGAGAGCACGAATTTCCGGAAAACTTATCTGAGTCTACAATAGGCTCCATAAGCCAGTATATCAAACTGTGATCTTAGCAGAATACAAACCCTAGGGCCATTCTAGAATGAACTCTTCAAACAAAGAAATCACAACGGATTTCTCATTCAAAGAAATCACTCAAGAACGCCACTTTGCATTCTTTTGCCAAAATACAGTTTAATATCAACATTAACCAACAGATCCTTAATCATTCAATCAGTGCGACTAGAGACAAGCTTCCTCAGAATCTACAATAGACTACTGAGTATAACCTACTCACTGTCATACTATAAAGGTCAAACCTTTATCAAGCTCACTATGCTTTTGCTGCACAAATAATTTGCACACTTTATGAACTATTCATAACGAAAGCTTAATCAAGTTCAAAACTTGATCGTAGTAAGCCATGAACAAGTTAGATCCATGGTTCAATGACAAATTCCGAAGTCGATATCAAATATCGCTCACACTATAAGTTATAGGATAATTTTCTTCGATAAGAAAACATCAGAACCATTAAGTATCAAACTTTGTAAATGATTCTGACATCCTATTGTACTTATACGGAAGTTATCCAATGGTCATTTCATCTTATTAACTATGTAGTTCCATCACAGTTTATCACTTTCACATTTGACTTCACTAAGTCAAGTCCTTTCTACAATCGTCAACATCCAATGTCAACCACTAAGTAACAAAACAATTTTATTACTCGGGATCGTAGAAAAGATATTCTATCAAATAGAATACAATATTCCATTAAATAGAATAAACGATAAACCTTTCACTCGTACCTCCGAGGCACAAGTACTTTCAATTATATAACAGTTATACAAAAGAAAGTCTCGAATCCCAAATTTTTCAAGATTCGGATTATCTACTATACACATCATATAAGTAATTGTAGAAACTAATGGAACAGTAAATTAAAGAGACAAAATAGCATTACTGGAGCATAACCCCAAGAGTATTGAAAACTAATTCGGTAACTATCAATAACAACGAATCAAATCATATAAGATCCATTAACTCCCACTAACCAATTCCATCACAATGGAATCGCGGAAGTTTAATATTGAGTAAGAATCAAATTCATTTAAATAACTTTAGAACTAATTGCCATAAATTCATGTGTTTGATCATATCAAACATCTTCGAACAATTCAAAGACGCGCAATGAATTTTATAGTTTTTTCAACACTTCAAATAGAATATATTTGAACCATTCAAAATATTCTATTCGCGTTTCATTAGAGACATAATGAAAATCTTTGAACAATTCAAGACGTTCAACATGTTCTCTACTAGAAACACTTAACTAAGTCATGACAAATCATTAACTAAGTTACGGAGCATAGAAAACTATCTAAGGCAATTATTAATTCATCAAACTACACACATCCAATGTATTAGTTTAATAAATCGGTGGTCCAATGACGATCATTGGTTAAATGAGATTTAATCACAACCTGAATACAATATTCATTAAATAGATAAGGATATGTGGTGTGATCTCGTATCAGACCATCCTTTACCATACAGAACAATAATCTAATGCTTCTGTGATAAAAACTCATAAAGCATAGTTTTAAGTCATTTAGTTAACCGAATACTTTTCTTTATGTTTATCTTTTCATTAATGCACAACTAGTCATCTTAAAATATGTAACAACTGTTTATATAGAACAAGTAACTATCCAATAGTCGCAAGTTCTGATATCAAATATCAAAACAGTTATTGAACATGATTTTAAATAACTAGACGGGAGATCCAGTATCCAATACCTATAATTGTCGTATTGTAAGAATCAAAATTCTCCATACACAACTATACACATCTTCTTTCTTAAACTTTATAATTTGCGTCCAATTATTCACAACGATTGTAAATAATTGATTAGCAAACTGTGTCAGACACTTGACTTCTAAAAGTCGCTAAAGCCAAGAAACGTCATTAAAAGATAAACATATACTAAATGGATTTTCTTAATGCCAGTCAAGAATCTCAAGACATGAACTGATTCGTGTCAATTCTTACTACACAAGAAACAATTCTTTCTAGAATAATATCCTAAACACAGATATCTATTTAGATTACCTAATCGTGACTTAGAAACTAAGTCACAAACTATCTTGATTTTAAAAGAAAATCGGAACAACAGTTCCCGATGGTTTCAACTAATCTAACAATATCTAAGTCTACTGTCTTTCTAGAACCTATTCTAGAATTACGCAACCAAAAGTAAAGTCAGAAAACCTATTTTAATAAAGACATGCAGTGGATTAGAAGCCTAAATCTATAAACAATATAAAATAAAAGAAAACGAAAGCAGTAAATTCCATAAAATTACGCACTGCTTAAGTTATGGATTTTTAAACTCAGCAGTGTCTCCCACTATTTTACGTAATACCGTAATCCCTAACGGGCAACGAGAATTCAATAATTAAATCGAATTCCATAGTGAGAGTAGGATCCCATGAATATATTTCGACTCACAGCTTTGACACGTTCTCGCCTACGTATATTCATTAGGTAGACAACTCTTTGTCAATCACTCACTAGTGACTCCTGGTTTTGGTCCTGACCGTTTCTCGCTGTGACAGCTTTGACACGTTCACAAGGGTACGTATCAAGGCTACACTTGTCAATGAGAAACTCAAGCTACCGGTGTAGTCCTGACAGCTTTGGCACGTTCAGGATTCCCACTTTCACTTGAATTTGTCTATTATCATATAAGTTCTACCGGCGCAAATGAATTACCATCAACCATAACTGCACAGCTTTGGCACGATACAGCTATAGCATCAGGAAATCATTTGCATCCGTACTGGCAAGGCGGACCAAGAAACATGTATCCAATACACGTTACTTTACAGCCATATTTAAAAGCGGAGATTTTCCTACGAAAGTTATAATCTACATCAAATGCAGAATTTTAATCTAAATCATTTTCTAAACATTTCAATTCTACCTATAGAAAATATACTTAATTTAACTATTAAATTTCGTTACATTTTCCGTTAGCGTAAAACTGAAAAGTAAAGAAACATATCTAGATTACATACATGTGCGAACAATAAATTGGATTAAATATCATATATCAAGCATTAATAATGTAATGGATGAAGCATAAGACCCGCTCTGATACCATTTTTGTTGGGGTTTTCGGGTCGGGGCGCAGCGGAAGCGCGGGTTCGGGCGAAATCGTATTTTTAAAACTTTTTCAAAATACCGAATAAATTATTCAATATCTAATATGAATAATTTATTCATATTTTACCTTAACCTATTTATTTAATATCATATATTAACATAAATAATGAGAAAACTTACGAAACTTTCACGAAAACTGTTTTTCCGCAAAATTGCCTAAAACACGTTTTTTACTGAACCGACTACCCGACACTTATGGAAACTGCCCAGGTCAGCTCCAATAGTGTCGGGGCAGTTCATAGGCTGCCCAAACAGTGACGGACTCACGGTTTGGACAGCCGTCACCCGGTTGGCTCAAAATCCACCCGGTAACGCCGTTTTTGGCCGTTTTGGCTTATTTCAAGTCAGAAACACTTTCCGGCAATTGTGCCAACTCCCAAAACACATCGAAAACATTCGTAGGACATCAAAAACATCCCAGAATTTCCAGTTTGGGCAGATCTGATATGCAGTCCGAAATTCATCAAAATTCATGCTTTAATTCCAATTTTCACCAAGATTAATCTAATTAATCCAACACCAAAAAAGTCACACCACATATGAACAACTCTAGAACAATTCTAGGCTATTTAGAGTGGATCAACAACTCTAGAATAGCAACCATCAACAATTGATAAAATTTGGAAACTAATTACTTCCAAATCTACTTCACACATGCCAACAAGCTTGAAATACAACTACCACAACCAAAAGCCCTAAAATTTCAGATTTGTGGGAACCCTAGAACCATTATAATTCATCAAGAAAACAAGAAATCAAATTTCAAGCTTAGGGTTTTGAAAGATTACCTTTAATCTCCTAAATCCGTATGCCTTTTTCTTGATTTTTCCCTCAAATCTTCATGGAATCATCAAACCAAATTGAAACCCATTTTTGTTAAGAGACTCACGGCCATAGTGTTGTCAAGTGATGAAGAAAACAAATTTTTCTCTCACTTTATATATAAAAAACGAAATTGAAGGCTAGGGGCATTTTTGTCCTTTTAAAAATTTATCAAATAAATTAATATATATACTTTATATAAGCAAATCAAATTTTCACACATATAAAGTATAATTATTACATGCCAAATGTTCCTATTAAATCTCACCAAATATCATTCATTTAATGATAAAATGATAAAGATTAAAACTTTTAATTATTTAATAATTAAATAACTAAATAATTAATTAACAACCATATATGTATTTTTATTTACATTAAATAATAAATACATATATTTATGGCATGTGTCAAAATCTCATTTGACGAATAATTAATGTGTATCTAATCGTATTATGTATCAAATACAAATACACAATAATTATTTGCGGACAAAATCCCTTAATTGCATGTGTTGTCGTTTAACGATTAAACGATCCGAATTAACTCATTTAATCCGGTGAAGTATTATGAATAATCCGTATTACTCATATCGAGTTGCCCAAGTGCTCAACGAGTACACTTCATATTGTGGGACTCTCTAAGTTTAGGTTTATCCGTCACGAAATCCGATTTCGTGTCCATAATCCACCCACTCATGGATTATGACGACCACATATAATCTCGCTAAACTATACAAGCCGAGGTCATTGCATACGTATAATCCCTCCGTCACAGGCTATCCGTATTATACCTGAGATATAGATGAGAACGTCAAATCCGTTCAGTATAATACAGTCGACTTTCAATTTACGATCTCTAAATAACATTCAGAACTGGTTTCCGACGTTATACCACGGCTATGGATTTACTAGATCATAAACACGTGTTGGATGCCTATGCCCTGTACACAGGACTGACAGATCCTATTTTGATACGCACTGGATATCATGAGTATCAGTCCACACCCAACAAACAGGCGGAGGTCTGATCATGGATAGATCGTTGACGTGACTGCCATCAAAGTGTGAAAGATAGCTCATATATCCACTGTGATATCTCAAGTCGAAGGACCACTATGCTCGCTCAACTCGAGAAGGTTCTTATTGACGTTGGTGTACCGTCTATTAGGAAACCTTCGGTGAGTCGTTCAGTGTCTTATCAAATAAACACCTACATGTCTATACGAGTCTCCCGAGACTCATGGTTCACTAGGATAAACCATCAGACCAAGTCACGATATACGACATGTACTGGTCTCAGCGGATTTTACTAACCGACCCGTGTTAGTAAATCTTGACCAGGAACTTTATTTTTAGGATATACAACTAATAGTGCGCTTCCCAATGTCAATTACAAACTACGTTGTAACTACGCACTATACTGTAAATCCTAGGGTCTTTGTCTAATATACACGTATCACTGAACCAGATTCAGTTTCGATATAATCGTAATCAGATTAGATCGAATAAGTGTATAAAAGACAATGGTGCTACCACTAAAATTAGTAATGTTATGGAAAATCGAACTGCTCGTATTTATGAATCGGACATAAATACGATCCGGATTGGCACTCGGAGCACCAACCCTAACAATAATTTTGTTTCTTTTTGTGGTTCTAGTGTACGCTTCGGATGTGAACGAAGATGATTAGATGGTGTTAATTACATATTGTTTCTGCTGTTTCAGGCGCTCAAAGTTCTGGCAGCGAATGTCATCCGTTACCCGATAAACCTTAATGATAGTTCCTAGATATATTTATGAGAAAATCAGATAGATATATAAGTTCCCGATATCATTAAAATGATCTCAACCAGAGAATGATATGTTAAATCTCTGGTACTATGAAATAGTCTCAGTTAGAGATACGAGATAAATTCTATGATATCAACATAATAGTCCCGATCAGAAAAATTGAATTGGTCTCTAATTATATAATCGATAGATTCTCTTAGGATGAAAAAAAATCACAAACTTTTTTATTTTATTTTATTGGTTACTTTATTCTGCTATCTAAAAGAGCATAAATAGCACCAGCCTAATATATGGATTGAATTGAAACTCTATCAAACAGGCACTGTATTCCATGGAAAGATCTGTTGAGTAAACATGACAATTGGGCCTTTCCTCGAAGCAATCAAGCAAGAAGAAATGAATCATGTCAAAGGCAGAATCTTCTATAAAAACCTTTCTTAACATGTCTCAATTATAGAAGAATGGGGTAACGTATTTTGCAAGCAATTCTTTAGGGCAAGAAATTGTTTCAAACACATATACTGATCAAAACTTCAGGAACTTTTGCAGCAACACAACCTCCGTAATCTTTGGCCTACAAAAAAAAAAATAATAATAATAAAAAGAGAGGAAATGATAAGGAGATTAAATGGGGATAAATTTATCATTAAAACAATATTATTTTGATGATAAATTAAAAATAAAAAGTTAAAACTATATCATTTTGATTGTTTTTTGTTTTTTTTTTTCCTTTTTAGTCTGGTTTAGTTTCCATATCAATGCTTAAAAAAATTAACCCAGTAGGCAGATTATAAATGCTTGTTCTACGCCTCATGGCAACAACAAACCTGGGCAGCAAAGAGCCAAAGAATTTAGGAATGACAATTTGGACCAATAATTTTGGATATCCGCTTATATGTCAAATAAAATATTCAATATCCGCAGTTTAATAGATAATGAATATGTTGCGGATAAGAAATTAGGTATCTGCGATGAATATTGGAAGATTACAGATATCAATTCCAGATATTCGATAGTCGTCCAACAATTAAATAATATCATAAACTTATTATAGACTCATACACTGTTGATTATGTTTCTTTATGCATTTTGATTTTTAAACATTCCTTTCTTGTGATTATAATATATTTCATAGTATTGATGTTGATTACGGATAACAAGTGAGTGATAAATGGAATCTGTTGGCTTTATTTTTGTTAATGGATACTTGAAAATTATGTCGATACATTGCCTTCCATCAAAACATGATATGTGTAATTTGCTTTTGTTGAATTATTATTATTATTATTATTATTATTATTATTATTATTATTATTATTATTATTATTATTATTATTATTATTTTGTTAATTATAACTTTATAAGTGAAAATTGTATTAAAATTGATATTTAAAAATGTGATAAATAATTTTTATTGAATTGTTGGATTTGTATTACATGCATTAGTTGATTTCTAATTTCTAATTTTTCTAATTTTGCGGATACTTTAAATAGATATGGATATCTGTGTTGATGGACAAATGCAGAGATAATTCTCGAAAATTTTATTAGATATGGATATAAAATTTCTTTACAAATACAAATGATATCCTATTCGCTACCATCCTTAAACACAATTCACTAAAATCCACTTGAGCATATTGTCAGACCGTTAATGTTCCATTCCTTTCATTTTTCAACCAAAACTTCTGGCATGCCCGAGCTCTGTTCGAGTATACGCACAGGAACACGATCCTTTTTAAACACAACTGTAAAAAAAAAAAAAAAAAAAATTTTAGTTGCACTCTCTTAACATTTTCTAAGCATAGAATTTTTATTTTTAGTGTTTAAAATAAAAAAGTGAAAAAGCAAATTTTGAATTTATAAAACTATTTTACTATTTTGGGTTCTAAAAGACAAAAATTTATTGTGGAGAGAGTATACAAATGTTAGGGAATCGTGGGCTGAAGCTAGCACGCAAGTAAAGTGAAATTGAGAATAATTGTTAGTTTAGGAGACGTTGTCTACCATAGAGCAATACAATAATAATTAGGAGGCTTAGCCTATCATAAATATTAACAATAAAATAAAGTAATGAGACACAAATTTAACGTGGTAAAACTCTCAATGTGAGGGAAACATCCACGGGTAAAAATAGAAGGATTTCACTATAGTGGAAAGAATTTTACAACCTCTCTCTAACACAAGGAGTGGACAATCTCACACTCTCTTAGAATATGAGAATTACAACTCTCTCACAAACTCTTAAGAAGAAACTATATTTTTCTCTCTTAGAATACATATGATTTGGTTGAGAATGAGATGAAAAAAATAATGAAATGAAGTCTCTATTTATAGACATGAGATTCACTGTGCAAATAGTGAATTCTAATTTTTTATTATTTTATTTTTATGCATATGGGACCCACCCAAAATAATTAATATATATTTTTTAATTATTTAATTATCAATCACCGAATTCGGTGATTGACAATAATTCTCCCACTTGGAAACTTGATTGAAAACCAATAAGTCTCCACACCATCCGTTCTACTTTGTCGTCTTGAAGCTGCTTACGTTTCTGCTAAGCCATAAAATGATATACACCATACAAACTTGTTTGCATTGATAGGCTTGATCATTACGTCTGCAAGGTTCTCATTGGTGTGTATCTTCAACAAGTCCACACTACCTTCTTCCACTATTTCACGAACAAAGTGGTATTGTATCCCTATATGCTTCGTGCTTGAATGAAAGACTGGATTCTTTGCAATATACAAAGCACTTTGAGTGTCATAAAATAATAGAATATTCTCTTGTTTTTGTTCGAGCTCCTCTAATAACCTTTGAAACCAAATAGCTTCATTGGAAGCTTGTGTAGCTGCCATGTATTCAGCTTTTGTTGTAGACAAAGCCACAACATTTTGTAACTTGGATACCCAGCTCACTGATCCTCCTACAAGTACAAACACATAACCTGTAGTGGATTTTCTTTTGTCAAGATCTCCAACAAAATCTGAATCCACGTAGCCTCTGACAACTAATTCTGATCCTCCATAACATAATGCAGCATCTGAGGTTCCTTTGATATATCTAAGGATCCTTTTAACGGCATTCCAATGCTCTCTATCAGGATTCTCCATAAAACGACTAACTGCTCCCAATGATTGTGTAATGTCTAGTTTTGTACAAATCATGACGTATATTAAGCTTTTCAGTGCTGATGCATACAGTACTCGAGACATCTCATTCCTCTCAGTTTCATTGATATGACACATAAAAGATGATAACTTCAAATTAACATGGAGTGGGGTAGAAATTGGCTTACAATCTTCTATATCGAACCGCCATAAAATTTTCTTCAAGTAATTTTTCTGAGAAAGCCAAATCTTCCTGTTATTTCTGTGTAAGGGGTTATAGGGGCTAAATCCGGTAACGCAGCGGAAACACGGGAAAATCAAATTTTCCGATTTCAAAACTTTTTCTCGGATTAATTAAATAAACATATTTATTTAATTACCCAATAATAAAATTATGAAATAAAATTCAATAAATCAAATTTATGTGAATTTACCAAATTGCCCTTACACTTGGCATTTTGTTCATTTTAGTCTGAAATTGTTCAAATCAATTTTGGATGATTCTAAATCATTTCTAAGATGAACTTAACATGTCCTAAATTTTAAAACACCAAAAGCAACACAAAACCCAAAAATCAAGCCCTTGGCCGAGAGCACCATTAGGGTCCAAATTGTGCATTTTGCACTTCCATGCTTCAAAAGACATTAAGGTAAAATCCAATCAACCCAATATTTTACATGCATCATATACACATCCAAATACACCATATAAATGAAAAGCCCCAAATTTGGAAGTGGTCTTAAACCCTAATTTTTCAATTTCTTCAAATTAGACAAATTAGACCAAATTGGTTAATCAATTACTTTAATCATGTTTCTTCCATCCAATAAAGTCTCAACACAATGAAATAACTATAGATCAAATCTAGGTCATTTAAGAGTGGGTCAAAAACTCTAGATTAGCAACAAAGTTTCTAAAACCATAAAAGAATGCTTATTACTACACTAGTAATAAACTTCCAAGTTCATACATGCTCAACACTTTCAACAAACTTCCATTCAAAAAAACACAAAAAATAAAGAAAAGAATGACATGAGAACATCACAAGATGTAGCCTAGAACATAAGGAACATTTTCCTTTCTAATAGTAGGTTGAAGAAACTTACTAAAAACTAAGCTTTCTTTGATTTTCTCTTTGTCTTTCTTCTTCTTCCTCAAGCTTTTTTGATTTTCTTTTAATGGAGTTTGTAAGTAAAGTGTATTAGGTATTTCACCAAATGAAATTAAAACAATATTACTTGCCAAAATTTGCCTTGACCGAAAATTACAACAAGCATATACAAAATAATTAATTTCAATTTCATTTGGTTTTCATTTAATCAACTTGTTAAAATATCTAATAAACACTTTAAAGATATTTCTAATAAGTCAACAAAGGCAACTTAGCCATTTAAAACAAATATCTAAATCTTAAATATTTATATTTTATTAATTTAATCATTAAACAATTAAATAATTAATTAATTAATTAAATACAAATATATTAAATATATGTATTATATTAAATTAAATATTAAATACATATATACATTTATGATATTAGTCAAATATCTCAATTTGCCTATTAATTAATGTGTATTTAAATTAATCAAGTATTAAATGTAAATACACAATAATTAAGGAAATGACTATCGGGTCTTAAACATGTATTCTGCGTTTAACCTTTAAACGACTTTATAAATAATCAACATTATTTATAAATGTTGCTCTATTACTCTACGAGTATATTTCATTATTGAGACTCTCTAGATTCAGGCATATCCGTCACGAAATCCAATTTCGTGTCCATAATTTATCCACCCATAAATTATGACGATCACGGATAAACTCGCTGAATCATACAGGTCGAGGTCATGACAAATATATAATTCCTCCGTCACAGGTATCCGGATATATCCCAGAGATATAGATGTAAACGTCAAATCTCTATGGGGATTATCCAGTCGACTATTCTATTAGCAATCTAAAAAGAACATTTAGAACTAACTTCTAAATTGTACCACGGGCCCATGGATTTTATCTGATTGCTAATCATATGGACTACCTATGCTCTGATACACAGAACTGACGGATCCTATCTTGATACACACAGGACACCCTGAGGATCTATCTACACCCAACGAACATGTGGAGGTTTGATCTAAATAAATCGGTGACGTGACTGTCATCTAAGTGTAGAAGATGTCTCATGTGCC
The DNA here is from genome assembly GCA_019454045.1 of Zanthoxylum bungeanum. Lineage (NCBI taxonomy): Eukaryota > Viridiplantae > Streptophyta > Magnoliopsida > Sapindales > Rutaceae > Zanthoxylum > Zanthoxylum bungeanum. The sequence continues at coordinate 62,877 of SKCR01019510.1, read as the reverse complement.
CACAGTGGCATCTCAAGTCTAAGAATCACAAGTGCTACTCAACCCGACAAGATTCTTATTGACGTTGGTGTACCATCCATTAAGAATCTTCGGTGAGTCGTTCAGTGTTTATCCGCTATAAACACCTACACGTCTATACTAGTCTCCAAAACTTATGGTTCATTGAGAAACCATTGGAATCATATATTCCAGTATACGACATGTACCGGTCTCAACAGGTTTACTATACTGACCAAGTAGTGTAAACCTTGACCAGTAACTGTCTGAGAATGACAACGTCATGATACAACTCAATGTCAGTTGCGACGCTTTTGCAATTGTACCATGACTAGTCATTCTAAGGTCATTACGTCTTTACCATATTAAAAGATACATTATATTATAGAAACTGCATATATTATTCAAAATAATAATGTTTTACAGAAGTATTCATAATGAAATACAACCGGGAATTGGCGCTGTGAGCACCAACCCCAACAATTTATGTCTCGGTGTATTTGCATCCATAGAATCTTATTTGTTGGTCCCAGATCCTTCATGTCAAACTCTCTAGCTAACTGTGCTTTTAATTTTTGGATTTGATCTTTGTTAGGGTCTGCTACTAACATGCCATCCACATACAACTGTAAGATAATTAAGTCATTATTTTCAAACCTCTTATAATATGTACAATAGTCTGAACTGAGTCTGTTGTACCTAATGTAAATAATGAATGAATCAAATCTCTTATATCAACATCTCGGCGCCTGTTTGAGACCATATAGAGATTTGTTCAACCTACAAACATAGTTCTCATTGCCTATTTCAGCAAAACCTTCTGGTTGGAGCATATAAATTTCTTCTTCAATTCTCCATGAAGAAATACAGTTTTTACATCCAACTGTTCTAGATGTAGGTCAAATGTAGCACACATAGCTAGGTCTACTCTGACTGTTGTAAGTCGAACCATTAGTGAAAATATCTCGTTGAAATCAATCCATTCTTTCTGAGCATATCCTTTCACCACTAATCGTGCACGATACAGTTCCACTTGATCATTGCTATCTCGATTGATCTTGTAGACCCATTTATTACCAATGGCTTTTCTTCCACGTGATAATGGTACTAGATCACATGTATTATTTCTGTGCAAAGCTTCTATTTCTTCTTGTATTGCTGTCATCCACAAATATGTATTTACATCATTTGTAGCTTCATGGAAAGTTGATGGCTCTCCATTCTTTGTTAGAAGACAATATGCAATGTTACTCTCAGTAACATACTCTAAGTGCTAACCTGAAGGTCTTTTCTCTCGAGTTGATCGACGGACTTCAGAAACTTCAAACTCAATTGGTTCTGGTACCTCGTGCTCTGGTGCTACTTCAGAAGAATTTGAATTTTCTAGTTCTGGATTATTTTCCACAAGTACTGTTGTAGTCTCTGTACTTTCTTTTGAAGTGCTATCATTTCCTTCTTTCTGCAGTTGATCTTCTGTAAATATCACATCCCTACTGATGATGATCTAGTGGATAGTGAGATCCAACAAGCGATACCCCTTTACTCCATCAGCATAACCCAAGAAAATATATTTTCTAGATTTTGGATCTAGCTTTTTTCTTTCTTGAGCGTTGTACATCACGTATACAGGACAACAAAAAATATGAAGAGATGGGTAATCAGCTGGTTTTCCGCTCCACATCTCCATCGGTGTCTTCATATCATTGGCAGTTGATGGAGATCTATTTACAACATAACATGCTGTATGAACTGCTTCTGCCCAAAAGTATTTTGGTAGACTAGCTGTTCTGAGCATAGCTCTTACTCTTTCCAGTATTGTTCTATTCATCATTTCCACCACACCATTTTGTTAAGGAGTGTATGGTGCAGTAGTCTGCCTTTTGATGCCTTCTTGCTAACAATATACATCAAAATCCTTGCTACAACATTCTCCTTCATTATATGTTCTTAAACATTTGATTCTTTTTTTTAGTTTCTACTTCAATTTGTGCTTTGAAGTTTTTGAAAACTGGCATCACATCTGACTTATTTTTTATCGGGACACCCAACATCTTCTAGAAAAGTCGTCAATAAATGATACAAAATATTTTGCTTTCCCCAGAGATTGTCGGGCACTTGATTTACCGAATTTTACTCTGTTTTGCTTACTTGTAACACAATGCTCACAAAAAGGTAGACTAATTGCTTTCAAGCCTGATAGTAGCTTTTGATTGACGAGAATCTCCATTCCAAGTTCTGACATTTGACATAGTTTCTGGTGCCACAACATAGAAGCTTTCTCTCAATAATCCAGTGATGCTACCTGAAAGTTCGAATTTAACCAAGGTTCTGACCATATGCGGAATTTATCACAATAATCAAGACAAGTCCTGATTATTATAACTAAGGATTATCAACAAGCAACCACAATATCTAACAAATAAATAAATTGTGGAAAATAAATCAATCACACAAAATCAACACAATAATTTTGGAGACGAAGTGGAAAACTCGTGCGAGTACAAAAACCACTCCAGGTTTATCGGCTACCAGCCCAATCCACTATAAAGAGAAAAACTTACAGCGATGGTCAAGACCTATGGTGGCAACTCCACCGACTTAAGTACCTCTAGAATGTAAGAACCCAAGAACTTCTTGAGCCCGTAAACCACGGTTTTCTTCAGAACCTCTGAAGTCTCTGAGTGAATCAAATCCTTGCGCACGTCGGAACTCCGACTACCAATCTTCCTCCTTGAGAACTCTGAAGGATTAGGAATTTTGGCTTTGGTTGTGTTGAAGGTTTATCAAAGATTGATTCTCACCATTAATGAAGAAGACAAGAGGATGAAGGAAGTCTTCAATGGTGTAATCAAGAGAGGTTGAAAGCTTTGAGAGATTTTGGCTCAAGGGAAATATGTTTCAACCATTGGGGATGGTGGATACATGTTCTATTTATAGGTAGGGCAAAGATCTGGGGATTTTCAAAGTGAAAAGGCTCAAAAACGCATCCAGATCACAGTCGCGTTCGAACGATTACTCGAACGTACCACGAACGCATGCCCACTGGAAAGACTCGTTCGAACGCTACTCGAACGCACCACGAACGCTGGCTCTCTGGAATGTTTTGTTCGAACGCTTCCACGAACGTACCACGAATGATTAATCTCTGGAATATTTCGTTCGAACCCAATGGAGAATGTGCCACTAACGCCACACGTTCGAACACTGCAACGAACGCAGCACTAACAAAAATGCTCCAGCTTTACCAGAAACCAGTCCAATTGCACAAAGATCTTCAAGACTTGTTATAATTCAATTGAACTTGTTTTGTCACAGACAATGCCAATAAAAATGGAACTTACACTACCAATGCAGTTGCTTCATGAATCGAGTCTCCCAATAGTATATACAAGTTTGCTGAGATTTTTTCAGCTTTCAAGACTGTAAGTGCTCCTTTCACTATTTTTAATACCCCATTTTCAACAACGATCTTGTATCCGGGATCTTCTAACTGTCTAACTGACAGAAGATTTTTCTTCATTCCCACAACATGTCGAACATCTTGTACAGTGCGGATAATACCATCGTACATCTTTATTTTGATGGCTCCAATCCCAACAGTTTTCAAGGCATGATCATTGCCTAGAAAAACCGATCCTCCAGAGACAGGTTCATAATGACAGAACCATTCTCTCATAGAGATCATGTGCCATATTGCTGTAGAATCAACCAACCATTCATCACTTAGCTATTTTCTGCTATCATTGGACACCATTGCTACTTCAGTGTAAAATGCGCCACCTTCTTCAGAAGTACTTGCAACACATCCTTGAGATTTTATTACAACATGAGCTTTACCTATACCATTCTTCAGATTCCAACAATCTTTCTTGATGTGCCTTTTCTTGCCACAGTTGTAGCATTTAATATTCTTCTTACTTTTTGATTTTGATTTGCCATGGTTTTGACTCCCACTTGAGCCACGTTCCATTGATCTCCGTCTTGTCATCGCCAATGCTTTTACTTGTTGCGAACTAGATGATATGTCTTCCTTATTTTTACGCCTAGACTCTTATTCCAGAGCAGTAGCTGTAACTTCGTCAAAGACTAGATTACCAGTAACAACATTACTTATCAAGTTGATGATAAGTTGATCATACGAATCAGACAGACTTTGAAGTAGAATCTCTGCACGTTCATTTGTTGATATACTATAATCTAACATAGTGGGTTATGAAAATAGTGTATTCAAGTTATTGATGTGATCCGTCATGGATGTGGACTCACTCATTCGAAGAGTGTAAAGTCTCATCCTTAAGAAGATCTTGTTGTGTAGTGACTTGACGTCGTACAATTTGGTAAGTGCATCCCAAATCTCTTTTGCAGTCCTCTTCTTTACAACACTGGATAACACAGAATCTGCTAAGGCTAGATGCAAGTTTTCCATTGCATTGTCATCCATATCCTTCAATTTTTCATCAGTCATTCCATCTGATCTCTCTCCAATTACCGCCAAGCATTGTATTTTCTCAAGATTGCTTTTATTTTAAGTTTCCATAGGGAAAAATTGCTCCCTTTGAACTTCTCAATTTTGAACTTTCCTGCCATGTTTCTAATGACGATCAGCTTCTCAGTTGAACCGGCTTTTTATTATTTCACCGTGAATAGTACCATATACATGAATAGTATAGAAATTGTGAATAGTACCATATATATGAATAATACTATACCGTATATGTGAATATTCTCCGTGAACAGTAACCCTGAGCCTGAAGCACTGATACCACTGTTAGGGGATCGTGGGCAGAAGCTGACACGCAAGTAAAGTGAAATTGAGAATAATTGTTAGTTTAGGAGGCGTTGCCTGTTAGGGTTGGTGCTCTGAGCGCCAATTTTATTATGTATTTCCTTGTAAATACTAATGTAACATGTTATTATGAATAAAATAAAAAGTTTCTTTTATATAACATCTTCTTTAATATGGTAAAGACGTAACTGACCTTAGAATGATTAGTTATAATACTGTTGCAAAAGCGTCGCAACTAACATTGAGCAGTATCATGACGTTGTCATTCTTAGACAGTTTCTGGTTAAGGTTTACACTACTTGGTCAGTAAAGTAAACCGTAGAGATTGATACATGTTGTATATTGGAATCTTGGATTCCGATGATTTCTCAATGAACCATGAGTCTTGGATACTCGTATAGACGTGTAGGTGTTTATAGCGGATAAACACTGAACGACTCACTGAAGATTCTTAATGGATGATACACCAACGTCAATAAGAATCTTCTCAGGTTGAGTGAGCATAGTGATTCTTTGACTTGAGATACCACTGTGGATATATGATTTATCCTCCACACTTAGATGGCGGTCACGTCACCAATCTATTTAGATCAGACCTCCGCCTGTTCGTTGGGTGTGGACTGATGCTCAGGATATCTTGTGTGTATCAAGAAAGGATCTGTCAGTTCTGTGTACAGAGCATATGTATTCAATATGGAATTAACAATCTGTTAAATCCATGGGCCCGTGGTACACTGTAGAAATTAGTTCTAAGTGTTATTAAAGGATTACTAATAGAAACATCGACGTTATTATATCTATAGAGATTTGACGTTTGTATCTATATCTCTGGAATAATCTGGATACCTATGAAGAAGAGATTATACGTATGCAGTGACCTCGACCCGTATAGTTCAGAGAGTTTATATGTGTTTGTCTTAATTTATAGGTGGGTGAATTATGGACATGAAATTTGATTTCGTGACGGATATGCCTGAACCTAGAGAGTCTCACTAATGAGATATACTCGTAGAGTACTAGGGCAACTGTTATGAATAATATTGATTATTTATAACTCGTTTAACAGTTAAACGAAAAATACATGTAATCGGGACCTAATTGTCATTTCCGAATTAATGTGTATTTGTATTTAATATTTGATATTATTAAATACACATTAATTAAATATCAAATTGTGATATTTAACATATATGATTGATATATGTATTTTGATTATTTAATGTAAATATAATACATATATTTAAGATATTTGCATTTAATTAATTAATTATATAAATTTTATATGATTAAAATAATTAAAGTAACAAATATCTTAAATCATGATTTGCTTTATTAAAGTTAGGAAATGACATGACACCATTGGTCCATTTGTTTGTTTACTTTATAAAAGATAAAGGTTATCTTTATTAAAGTGAAACTTGTGCCAATAGAATTGAAACAAAAATTAATATACTTGTTATTTATTGTTGTTGGATAATTCGGCCAAAGGGATTTTTGATTTAACAAAATTATTTTATTTTCATTTTCAACACAATCATAAGTTACAATAGAAATTACAAAGTGAGTTGAGAGAATTTTGAAGGAAAACAAAGGAAAAACAAAGCAAAAGTTGATTTTTGTTGCATTTTGTATTTTCATGTATTAGACATGTATAAATCATTTTGGGATTGATTTGGAATCAATTAAATATGTATTTGACATATAAGGACCAAAATGATTAAATTATAAAATTTGGGGTAAATCGGTAATTAATAGAATTTGATTTCTTGGGTTAAAATTTCAGATTTTAAGTATTGGTTAATTAAATAAATAAGTTTATTTAATTGTTCAAAGAAAAAGTTTTGAAATCAGAAAATTCTGTTTTCCTCGTTCCTTTGCGCTAACCCTGTAATTCCGTATAAAACCCCAACAAAAATGGTATCAGAGCGAGTCTGATTATGGACACCCGATATGATTATGCCTTTAAAATTCAATTTTTACTTTAATCTTGACTTTATGCATGCATGTGTTTATTTAATTTGATTAAATAAAGTAAATGCATCTTTTGCGAAAAATCCCTTTTTTGAAAATAAGATTTTTAATTTAATATGTATTTGATACATATTAATTGGTCCATCTTGTCAATACCGTTTATAGATAAATTTTCTGCGACTATATCCGATAACGTGCCAAAGCTGTGAGGATTTGGCCGGTGGAAATTTATCTGTACCGTATATATTTGATATTAGGTGAATTCAAGCGAAAGCGGAATCCTAAACGTACCAAAGCTGTCGGGTTTCGCAAGTATCTTGAATTTATCATTGACAAGTTTAACCTTGGTACACCTCCTTATGAACATACCAAAGCTTTCACAATAAGAAATGACCAGGACCGAAAACCCAAGAGTCACTATTGAGTGATCGACAATGAGTTGTCTACCTAATGAATATACGTAGGTGAGAATGTGTCAAATCTGTGAGCTGAAATATATTCATGGGTCCACCTTTCACTATTATGTTATGATTTGATTATCGCATGTTTTGTATTCTGTTTGGGGATTACAGTTTTACATGAAATAGTGGGAGGGGAATTTTTAGATTAAAAATCCATGATCTAGTTAATGCTTTTTGATATAATATGAAACTGTTTTATCTATTTATCTGCTAACCGTTGATTCGCTGTCTGTTTGATAGATTTGCGATGGCGGCACCTCCGACCAATCCTTTTGCTCGTATACTTGATACGAATAAGCTAAAAGGCTCTGAGAACTTTGCGGATTGGGATATGGAGTTGAGGATTGTCCTTAATTCCGAAAAGATGGGATACATATTGGAAGGTCCATTACCGCTTGCCATATCTTCATATGCATCTCCTGAAGAATTTGAGACTTTCCAGAGATGGAAGGATGATGATTTAAGGGTTAAATCATTCATTCCGAGTTCTATTTCTTCTGAGCTTAAGAAGACATACTTTGAGATGCACGATGCATATAACATGATGGCACAACTTCGAGAATCGTTCATGAACCAAGAACAGGTCGTGGTTCATAGAGTTTCAATGGAATTGTTCCATTCTAAACTTGATGAGGGGCAGGCTATGAGCCCACATGTGCTTCATTTGATCGATTTGATCGAGCAATTGAGGTGCCAAGATTTCCCTCTCAATGAAACTCTAGGACGTAGTGTCATACTCGGTTCACTTCCAGCATCATATCGCCAGTTCGTCATGTACTTCAATATGAATGAGATTCACTGCTCTTACCATGAGTTGCATAAGATGCTTCTCACAGCAGAGGAAGATTTAAGGAAGGGAGTTCCGACTCGCCTTCCGAAACCCACTTCACTTTCTGCTTCTTCCCAATCCAAGTCGAAGGGGAAGAAGACAAAAGGAAATAAAAAGAAGGGTTTCAATGTTCCTTCGCAGGCTAAGATAGCGAAGCCCAAGAGAGCTTCTGAAGATAAGTGCCACCACTTCCAAAAAGTCGGGCACTGGAAAATAAACTGTCCATACTATCTTGCACAGATAAGGAAGGAAAAAGCATCTATATCAGGTACTTTTATTTTTCCTATTATTGATATCTCATTGGCTTGTGAAGCTATGACATCTAATTGGATTTTAGATTCTGCTTGTCCTATTCACATTTGCAATACGTTGCAGGTGCTGACGGGAAGTAGACGGCTGAAATCTGGGGAGATGTAGTTGCGATTCGGGAGTGGCGACTCTCTGGATGCGGTTGCAGTGGGCATATGCGAGATTCCCTTACCCAGTGGGAGACTTTTGTTAAATGAATGTTTTTTTGTGCCAGGATGTGTGGCGAATATTATGTCTCTTTTTGTATTAGATACTGAAGGATATAATGTAAATATTAAGAATCGTTCTTTGTATTTATATGATAGTAATAATATTCAGATCCTTAGTTGTCCAAATGAGTATGGTCATTACATATTATGTATCTCACAAGATATCTTTAATACTGGAATAAATAAACGTAAATAATCTGATATAAATAATATTGAACTTTGGCATATGCGGTTAGGTCATATAGGCGTGAAACGCCTAACCCAATTGGTTAAGAATGATTTGATACATGATCTTACCATTGAACCTTATCCAACTTGCGAATCTTGTATTCGGGGTAAAATGACCAAAGCCCCATTTTCGGGTGTTGGACATCGAGCCACTGACCTATTGGAACCATACATTCTGATGTATGTGGTCCCATGAGTCAGACTGCACACAGTGGTTTTTCATACTTCATTACCTTTACCGATGATCTGTCACGGTACGGTTATGTTTATCTGATGAATCATAAATCAAAACCTTTGAAAAGTTCAAAGAATTCCGAAATGAAGTTGAAAAACAGACTGATCAATATATTAAATGCCTACGATCAGATCGAGGCGGTGAATATATGAGTGGAGAGTTCACTGATTATTTAAAGGAGAATGGGATTCTCGCTCAATATACTCCTCCAGGCACTCCACAACACAATGGAGTGTCAGAAAGGAGAAATCAGACTTTATTGGATATGGTCCGATCGATGTTGAGTTATATAGATTTACCCTATTACTTATGTGGTTATGCTCTTTTAACTGCCGCACATCTTTTGAATAAAATTACTTCCAAAGATGTTCCTACGACTCCGTATGAGATATGGACCGGTAGGAAATCAAATCTTAGTTATGTTAAGATTTGTGGGTGTCCTGCATACGTCAGGATGGCTCAGTAGAACAACCTTTTGCCTCGAGGGTAAAAGTTTAGGTTTATTGGATATCCTTCAAATACGAAAGGATATTTATTCTATGATACCGAGCATCGAAATGTGTTCGTAACTCGCTTTGTAAAATTTCTAGAAATAGAATTTTTGTTTGAAGGTGGTGATCATAGACAGGTTGAACTTGATGAAGTACAACCTTGATACCAATAAACCAACGGGAGAACCTGAAGTTTAAGAAGATGAAGAAACTTCAACACACAAACTCCGTAGGTCACAAAGGGTATCTAGACCTCCCGAACGCTTGTGTTTGATACAAGAAAAGAGTCTGGATGTTCTCTTAGTTGAAGAGACTGACCCTTTTACTTATAGAGAATCGATGTTGGACATCGACTCCGTGAAGTGGCAAGGGCCATGAAATCCGAAATAGACTCATTGTATGAGAATCAAGTTTGGAACTTGGTTCTGCTTCCCGAAGGAATTATTCCTATCGGTTGTAAATGGATTTACAAGAGGAAACGTGGGGACGATGGAAAGGTTGAAACCTTTAAGGCCCGACTGGTAACTAAAGGTTACTCGCAGCGACCTGGTGTCGACTACGATGAACGTTCTTACCAGTAGCAATGCTAAAGTCTATAAGGATTTTGTTGTCAATTACCGCTTACCATGATTACGAGATTTGGCAAATGGATGTCAAAACGGCTTTTCTAAATGGATTTCTTGATGAAGAAATCTATATGGAACAAACAGAGGGTTTTGCATCCAGCGAGAACTCGGGCATGGTATGCAAGCTGAAGAAGTCCATTTATGGACTTAAACAGGCTTCAAGAAGTTGGAATCTTTGATTCGACGAGATAATCAAATTGTCTGGTTTTCTCAAGAACTCGGAAGAATCATGTGTGTATAAGAAGGCTAGTGGGAGTATGGTGGTATTTTTAATTCTCTATGTTGACGACATCCTTATCATTGGGAATGATATCGGGATGATGCAAGGCGTCAAAGCTTACCTCTATAAGAATTTCTCCATGAAGGACCTGGGTGAAGCTTCTTATGTCTTAGGCATAAAACTATATAGAGATAGAGAAATGAAGCTTATTGGGTTATCCCAATCAACGTACGTAGATAAGATCTTAGAACGGTATAATTTTGGTAACTGTAAGACACCAAACATACCGTTCAGACATGGCTTACTTCTTTCAAAGAAAATGTGTCAGCAAACAGAAGATGAGAAGATTAGAATGTCTAATCAGCCTTATGCTTCGTGTTTGGGCAGCATCATGTATGCCATGTTATGTACTATGCCTGATATCAGCTTTGCAGTTAGTGTGGCCAGCAGGTATCGGTCCAATCCAGGAAATGACCATTGGATGGCCATTAAACATATCCTCAAGTATCTTAAAGGTACTAAGGATACATTTATTATCTATGGAGGAAACGAACTGCAAGTTAATGGGTATACAGATTTCGATTTTCAATTGGATCCTGATGATAGAAAGTCTACATCAGGATTCGTGTTTACCTTTAACGGAGGTGCAGTTTGTTGGAAGAGTTCCAAACAAGGGTCAACAACTGATTCCACCATAGAGGCGGAATATATTGCAGCTTCTGAAGCTGCAAAGGAAGCTGTATGGGTTAGGAACTTTATCCCAGAATTGGGAGTAGTCCCAAGTATCGAGAATCCAATTCCGTTATACTGTGATAATACTGGAGCCATTGCGCAAGCAAAAGAACCAAAGGCGCATAAGAAGTCGAAGCATGTGGAACGAAAGTACCACATCATTCGAGAGATTGTGTCGCGAGGGGACATTATCATGTGCAAGGTACTAAGTGAAGATAATGTAGCAGACCTGCTTACCAAGGTCATACCTCTGAAGTTATTTGATAAACATGTGGAGTCGATGGGTATTAGAGCAAATGGGAGATTTTGTTAGGGTTGGTGCTCTTAGTGCCAATTTTATTATGTATTTCCTTGTAAATACTAATGTAATATTTTATTATTAATAAAATAAACAGTTTCTTTTATATAACATCTTCTTTAATATGGTAAAGACATAACCGACCTTAGAATGATTAGTTATGATACTGTTGCAAAATCGTCGCAACTGACATTGAGTAGTATCATGACGTTGTCATTCTTAGACAGTTCCTGGTCAATATTTACACTACTTGGTCAGTAAAGTAAATCCGTAGAGACTGGTACATGTCGTATATTGGAATCTTAGATTTCGATGATTTCTCAATGAACCACGAGTCTTGGAGACTCGTATAGACGTGTAGGTGTTTATAGCGGATAAACACTGAACGACTCACCGAATATTCTTAATGGATGGTACACCAACGTCAATAAGAATCTTCTCGGGTTGAGTGAGCATAATGATTCTTTGGCTTGAGATACCACTGTGGATATATGAGTTATTCTCCACACTTAGATGGCAGTCACGTCACCGATCTATTTAGATCAGACCTCCGCCTGTTCATTGGGTGTGGACTGATGCTCAAGATATCCTGTGTGTATCAAGAAAGGATCCGTCAGTTCTGTGTATAGAGCATATGTATTCAATATGGAATTAGCAATCTGTTAAATCCATGGGCTCGTTGATCGGTGATAAACACAACGTAACGCAAGCGCACGTATCGCTAAAGTAGTATAAAATGTATCGATCCCACGAGGACTTAATACCTATGCTATCAATTTATGACGTTAAATGTTTACAAGTATCTAATAGATTGATTGTTGATTAGATGATGATTTTTATCTGAAACAAGTAAATAAAAACAATGCGAAAGTAAATGAAAGGAAATTTCAATATTATAAAGCTATCTAGGGTTGTGAATCCTTCCAATATCTTTTAAAGATGAAGTGATTATCTCATGTTTGTGCAATATATCGGTTTATTAACATGGAACACGAAGATATGCAAAAGCCTCTTCTGATGGTCAGATGCAAACACCCAGAATAACCTAATTAACTATATTCATATGTTAACTAAGTTACCTGAATTCATTAAGTTTAAGTTCCAATTATGGCTACCCCCGCTCGACAAGTATATTCTTATCTTGTAAGGAAATCTTCCTAAGAGACTTTTACCCCAATGTGAGATCGTGAGCTATTGAGTCTAATGCTAAACTTAAAATCTATTTTCCAAGTTCATTTTAAGTTTACCAAATCAATCTTATTAATGACCAGTTAACAAGAAGCACTAAGCTTAAGACTCAATAAATAAACCTTTATATTTCCCAAGGCACAAAATAACCACTTATAAAACGGTGATATTGGAATTCATCACAACCCTAGATACAAGGTTTAGTTACCACACATATATAAGATTATTAAAAACATAAATAAAAAATGACATAAATAAAACTTGGAAATTAAAAAGATAAAATTAACAATAAAATAAAATGCTGGGGGTTAGAGGATACACTTTTATTACTTCTAATTTAGAAATCTCCCTTATAATATATAAACTTGCATGACATTACCAACCGACCATATAGGCGGTATCCTGATTAAGTCAGATTTTTAATTAATTCCAACTGACCATAAAGGCGGTATCCAATTAAGTCAAGTTAAAATTCAATTTAATTAAGTCCAACTGACAATAAATGTGGTATCCCATTAAGTCAGGTTTTAAGATAGTTTATATATTATAACTAAGGGAGATTAATTTAAATTATAATAATAAGAGTTTTACCTTTCACCCCAGCAGAGGGAAGTTACCTACTCATACTTTAAAGTAAAACAAAGAAAGATCTATTGCATAAAATAAAAATGAAATACAAGAAAGCTGTAAATAAACAAATAAGATACAATCTTCTTAGTATTCTTAAGGAAATCCCCAGAAGAAGGTATGAAAATTTCAAATGAATTCGGCCTCAATTTATAGGAAAAATTTGGTCTCGCGCGACGCGACGCGTGGAGTCTTGTGCTTCGTGACACGCCGTTGATCTTCGACACATGTACGCTGTTGGGGTTGGTGCTCAGAGCGCCAATCCGCATCGTATTTATGTCTGATTCATGAATACGATCAATTCCTTTTTCCATAATATTACTAGTTTATGGTTGCACCTCTTGTTTTTATATACGTATTCGATCTGGTTACGATTAGATTGAAACTAAATAAGGTTTAGTGATATGTATATATTAGACAAAGGCCCGATAATATATAATGTAGTACACAGTTACAAAGGTAGTTTTTAATTGACATTGGGAAGTGTCACTGTTAAATGTATTTTATCAAATATTGTTCCTGGTCAAGATTCACTAACACGAGTCTGTTAGTCAAATCTGTTGAGACCAGTACATGTCGTATATCGAGACTTGGTCCGATGGTTTATCCCAATGAACCATAAGTCTGGGGAGACTCGTATAGACCTGTAGGTGTTTATAATAGATAAACACTGAACGACTCACCGAAGATTCTTAATGGATGGTACACCAACGTCAATAAGAATCTTCTCGGGTTGAGTAGCATATTGGTCCTTTGACTTGAGATACCACTGTAGATGTATGAGACATCCTCCACACTTAGATGGCAGTCACGTCACCGATATATTTAGATCAGACCTCCGCCTGTTCGTTGGGTGTGGACTGATCCTCAGGATATCATGTGTGTGTCAAGATAGGATCCGTCAGTTCTGTGTACAGAGCATAGGTAGTCCATATGTGATTAGCAATCAGTTAAATCAATGGCCATAGTATACTTCGGAAATCAGTTCCGAATGTTATTTATAGATTGCTAATAGATACGTCGACGAGATAATACCTATAAAGATTTGACATTTACATCTATATCTCTGGGATTATCCGGATACCTGTGATGGAGGGATTATACATATATAATGACCTCGACCTGTATGATTCAACTAGTTTATCCGTGGTCGTCATAATTTACGGGTGGGTAAATTATGGACACGAAATTAGATTTTGTGATGGATATACCTGAATCTAGAGAGTCTCACTAATGAAATATACTCGTAGAGCACTAGGGCAACATTTATGAATAATACTGATTATTTATAAGTCGTTTAAAGGTTAAACGAAAAATACATGCGAATGGACCTAATAGTCATTTCTTAATTATTGTGTATTTGTACTTAATGATAGATTTTGTTAAATACACATTAATTAAATGTCAAATTATGATATTTGACATATATCATAATATATATGTATTTGGATATTTAAAGTAAATATTATACATATATTTAAAATATTGTATTTAAATAATTATTTAATTATTTAATTGTTAAATAATTAAATTAATTAAAAATATAAATATCCTAAGTTTGAGATATTTTTGGAAATGCTTTAGTTGCCATTGTTGACTTGTTTGGAATCATTAAAGTGTAATGATAAAAAGCAAATGCAAGTTGATTAAAGCTTTAAATGAAACAAAGTAAAAATATCTAGATATTTTTATTTATTTTGCTTCCAATATCGGCCAAGGGCAATTTTGTGGAGGTATATATTATTTTGTTTCATTTTTAGGGTTTAACAAGTTCATTTGAAACCAAAATAAACATAAAGAGAGTTGAGAGCAAAGTTTGAAGGCTAAAGGGAAAAGGCTTGAAAAAGCTTGTTTTTGTAAGTCTTTCTTTAATGTCTTCAACATGAAATATGTTTCTAACATGCTTAGCTTCATTTTGTGATGCTTTGATGTTATCTCTACTCTTATAGTTTGTGTTTATATGGTTGTGAACTTGAATGAAAGTTTGATGCATGTAAGTAAGCTTGAAATGGTTTCAAAGCTTTACTTTTGATTTTAGAAAATCAAGTTGCCATTCTAGAGTTGGTAAGCCGCTCATTGGTGACCTATAATTGTTCTAGAGTTGTTTCAAAGTGGTGAGGCTAGATTGGTGAAGTATTGAATGGATTAAAGTGTTGGATTTTGCAAATTTGGTGAAATTGGACAATTTGGTAAAATTGGAAAATTAGGGTTCCTAACCCACTCCAAATTTGGGGATTTTCATATATGTGATGTATTATGGTATGAATATGATGCATGTAAAATTTTAGATTGATTAGATTTGATCTTGGGATGTTTTGAACTAAATGGACCAAATTACAATTAATTGAAAATTTTGGGTGGTTCACGGCATTAGACTAAAAATTGGGGATTTGTGTGAAATCTGATTTTGATGCATTAGATGTGTTGAAAAATATTTTAGAAATGATTTAGAATCATCCAAAATTATATTTGACAATTTTTGGGCTAAAATAATCAATTTACAAAGTTTTGGGGCAATTCGGTAATTACCAAGAAATTTGATCTCTTGTGTAATTTTTCAGAATTTGATAATTGGATAATTAAATAAATAAGTTTATTTAATTGATCCAAGAAAAAATTTTGAAATCGGAAAATTTTGATTTTCCACTATTCCGCTGCGTTACCGATATTCCCCCTTAAAACCACAACATACGCGGCCTTCACGAGATGATGACACGTGGCTGTCGACAGAAGTATTGGCTCGATGTCACGACGCGTGAAGGCTTGCGTGTCATGACTCTGACGTCATTGCTTACGCTAGGTGTCGACATGCTGAATTATTATGCCTATGTCATGATGACAAGTGTCGACAGAATAGTACTTGTGTCGCGTCGTGACGCTGAGGATGTGCTGGTTGTGATGCGTGAAATGATAATTTTGCCATTTTGCTCATTTTTCACCGTTTTAGCCCTGATTTGCTTCCTTTGAGTCCTGAAATCTTATTTATCTACAAAATACACAAAACACATCAAAATATTCACAAAACGCAAGAAACTATACAAACTATTAAGTAAAAGGGACGGTAAATATTGATATATTTTCCGCTTATCACACCCCCAAACCTAATATTTTGCCAGTCCTCGAACAAAATAATAAAATAAAATACAATAAACAACTTTAAAATAAAATTTAACTAAGCCACTTTCGTAGGGATCACGGTTGCATTTAGCGTATGCAACAAGCCTTTAAACCCCTAGGTGTCCCTAGTAGACGAGTTGAAGTCTCGTGAGGGCTTACAACGATGATACCCACAAACGTCAAATGCACACAAAAGCAAAAAGTTCAAACAAGTTAGTGACTAAACAAGTGAAACTCTTATCCAAGTTAATAGCTGTTTTATTTCTTTCTAAATTACCAAATAAGTCAATTCTCCGATTATTTTTACCATCCTCCATATACACAACCAACAAAATATTAATCAACTCATTGTGCCCATAATATTCATAAGTGTAGTTGAAAAGAGAGTAATATTTTTATCATAAAGTTATATCAAAATTCACACTTTTTTGGCAATGGATTTTTTTCTGATTTTTTTTTATTGATAACATCTTCAATCCATGTAGCGAGCTTTGGGTCAGTGACTCCCAAACCAGTTGGTTTTATGGCACTAGGTGTTAAGACACCCCTACCGACTTAATTATTCGGATCTCAGATGTTTAAAGGTTCCACTGTTTGACGCGAACAATCACTACTTACTAAGGCAAGACGTCCGGTTACCAAGTAGAAACTTTTGAATTATTAACTCAGGCTTTTCCGTTTGACGCGAACAATCAGTGCTTACTGAGGCAAGATGTCCGGTTACTAGGTAAAAACATGGTTAATTATTTATATACATAATTTTTTTTTCTATCGCTTTTAGATGCTTCCGCCAAAAAACTAGAGCACTGAATATTACAAACTTTTCACTTATAACTCATGTCTGCATGTTACCATGCATGTTGATAATACCTGTCAACTGAGCATATGAAGATCCAATTTAGTCAGTATTATGGAGAATTCACAAATTAAATAATTCAAAAAAAAATAACCAAAATTAACTAGTAACTAATAAGTGTGGTTTATACCCACTTATTATGACATTCTTAGCCTATTATTTGGTTATGTTTAGTACTATTTAATGTCAATTATAGTTTATTTTATATTTTATTTGCAGGAGCATTAATACATGGATCTTGGGACATTTGCACGTGTTTTGGGAATTTTCAGAAACATCGAATGAGCACGGGAGCACGAAACCAGGAGACGCAGGAACCAGTGAGGAAATTATTACTCGCGTTGTGGCACCCAAGTTCAGGCGCCAGCAAGCAAACAGTGCCCCAGCCAAAAAGCCAAGACCCATGCGCTGCAGCACCAAGTCCTGGCTCCACAGCGCCCTTTGCAAGACCAAGCGTTACTCACTTGCACTGAGGCGCCGAACCATGCCATACATAAACCCGAGGCAAAAGCGCCATGGCGCCAATAGGCTAGGGCTGCGGCGCTGCGGAAGTACATACAATCGCGCGTTCCAGATTTTATTTTTAGGGTTTTTTCTAGGATACCCAATTACTCCCAGCCTCCACTATAAATATATTAGTTCGTCCACAACTTAAAAGAGGAGGCTAATACACAGTACAAAACACAAAACACAAAACACAAAACACATATTTTTAGAGATCCAAGGAGGAGGATTGAAGAGCGACAAGAGGAGACGAAGGTGGTGACGTCCGAAGAGGAAGAGATTCAATTCGGGTTTTATCTTCTTGTTTTTTTTCTTAGAACTCTAATGATTTCCATTAGATTCATGACTTGTTTATCATTGTTTTTATCTTTTGTCATGAACTAAACTCCTTAATTCTGGAGAATGATGTAACTGATGCTTGAACCCTGTATGGTTTGCTAATTTTGTTATGAAGTTTTATTGATTTATTTATATTCTTTTGAGTTTAATGCTTTGTGTTTGCTGGCCACAAATATGATGATATATGTTTGAAATCTATCACTCGAGAGAGGGGATTTTGAATGGATCTAGAGAATATGACCTAGGATTTGATAGAGTTCGAGAGGATCTGTAGTTCCTTTGAAGTCGTTAACATAGAATCACAAAGCGTAATGAGTTGTTAATTACTAGATTTTTATAGAGATATCGAAGTCTGTAGTTGATGATATTTTCACTCGGCACTCGAGAGAGGGAATGGATATTTTAGGAGTCTTGACTTATAAACAGTATAACTGAATAAGGATTAATTGGTATGACAAATACATAGGCGACAACTAGGTGAAATCAGGATCTAGAATATCCATCGTATTAGTTCCTTCTATATAATTATTTTTATATTTATTTATCAAAATCTTTATTATTTGTTTTCTAAATAAAGTTAGGATTATCAATTGTAGTACTTAGTGCGAGTTAACGCAATCCTTGTGGGTTCGACACTCTTAACTCATATTTATACTAAAACTTGACACCGTACACTTGCGGTACGATATAAAATATCACAACAAGTTTTTGGAGCCGTTGCCGGGGATTGTTTGTTTAATTCACATTAATACTACTACCAAGTAATCTTAGCTTTAATTTATATTTTTATCTTTTTTTAGTTATATTTATTTTGTTTATTGATTTTTTTCTTTTCCTTTTGGTGCTTCAGTGAATGCAAAAATCCACAAGTCTCGACTCGCTCCTGTTTGACCCTGAAATAGAAAGAACAGCGAGGAGACTAAGGAAAGAAAGGAAAATTGAACAAGAAGCAATGACAGCTGTAAACATAGAGAACAACCCACGCCAGTTGGCAATCAGAGATAACTTCAAACCGGTCATTGATGATACTATTCTAGGATTGCCCATCAACAAATTAACGCCAACAATTTTGAGCTAAAACCTGCATTGATCAACATGGAACAAAGAACTCACTTTGGGGGTTCAGCTGTAGAGGATCCCAACTTGCACTTAAGGATGTTCCTGGAGATCGCTGATACCATAAAGATGAATGGCGTGAGTAAAAAGGCCATCAGGCTACGCTTATTCTCATTCTCTTTACGGGATAAAGCGTGGGATTGGCTTCAATCAATACAGACAGGGAGTACCATGACATGGCAGGATATGGCCACAAAATTTCTTGAGAGGTTCTTTCCACCTGCTAAATCAGCTCAACTGAGGGCATAAATTAGTATATTTAAGCAGCTAGAGACTGAGACTCTATATGAAGCATGATGGCGCTTTAAGGATCTACTACGAAGATGCCCACAACATGATTATGCAGATTGGGTCCAGATTCAGTTGTTCTATAATGGGCTGAATAGATCGAATAAGACTGTGGTTGATGCAGCAGCTGAGGGAGCTCTATTCAAGAAATCAGCTGAGGACGCCTACAATCTATTAGAAGAAATGGCCATTAACCATTATCAATGGCCAAGTGAACGTGCTACGGTGACCAAAGTGGCAGAAATATATGAAGTAGACCCTCTTGTGGCACTTATAGCTCAGATTTCCACCTTATCTACTCAAGTAGCCGCCCTGAAAAATCCACGAGTACCATATATTGAATCAGCGGCAACTAAAAATATGCGGTTATTGGAAGGAAACCCAAACTTTAAGCAAGTCCAATATGTGAACAATCGGAACTTCAGAGGAAATCCTGTGCCTAATCGCTATCATCCAAACTTGTCATATGCTTACACAGAGAATACCTTGCAGCCTTCATCTGGTTTTGACTATCAAAGAGCTGAGCAGAAATCTTCCTTAGAAGATTTCATGAGCGCGTTTGTTGCTAATACTTCAGCGAGGTTTGAGAAGAATGAGTCAAGGCTAGAAAATATAGAGACACACATGGAAAATATCGGGGCAACAATGAAATCCTTAGAAACACAAATTGGGCAGATTACTTCCACCATGACCAAACAGTAGTAAAAGGTATTTGGATAAACCGCCACAGCTGCTAAGCTATATTTTTCATGTCAAAACAGCTAGTGGATACAAAAGAAGAAGCTACCATGACCACCATTTAGGTGGTTGCGTCTGGCTGAAGACATTAAACTTAGCGCTAGCGGAGAGGCAACCCTTGCATTTATTTTATTATCATTCTCTTTATTTTTAATTTTTATCTTATTGTGTGCTATTTGTTATTTATTTGTTTTGCATGCTATTTATGCAGGTAGCACGAGACACACAATGCCTGCGCAACCAAATTCTAACCAGCAGGAGCCTGATCAACTCCATGCACGGTAGTGTTGTTCCTTAATATGGTTTCTTTATATTTATCTTTCATTGAGGACAATGCAAGTTTTAAGTTTGGGGGTGTGTGCATGTATTCCTCCTATTTATTTGTTTGAGTTGAAAAAAGAAAAAAAATTATTATTTGTTTTTAGTCCTAGATAGTAAAGCATAAATCCTATGATGAATTTTGTTTGTTTATGAGTGAAATTTTAGAAACGATAAGTGCCCAATTTACTTTTATCTGATGCCTTGAGTAGTTGATCTATGTTAGACTCGTAAGCAGTCAATTATAGGTTTTTAGCAGTGAAAACTTAAGTAGTTGACAAGGTGACTAGTTGAGGAAATTGCATGTCGATGAATGACCGTTTGCTTAGATATCTATCTTGATTTGCTAGTGTTATGATGTATGGTATGGATAGAAATAAATGAAAAAAAGTCTCTAAACAAAGAAAATAAACCACCTATAACCGATAAGCGTGAAACTACCCATGGGCGAGTATTAGGACCACCATGAGGAGAAATGCTACCTTAAAGGGTAGGTGTGTTGAAAAAAAAGTGCAAAAATAGAAGTAAAAAGAGACAAGAAATGAAAAAAAGAAAAATCATACCATACTGAGCACAAAATAAGGCAATTACAGAGCATAATTGAGATATCTAGGTTGGTTTGACCCATCGATCCCAATTTTTAAACGAAATCATTAAGTTGGCTTACTTAGGAATCAAGCTGTGAATGAACCTTTACACACACACACAGTGAGTCTAGCTTAGATGATTTACTCAAGAATTTGATTTAAGTCGCATTGCGTACTTTGAAGGTTCTCTAATGTCATTTATAAACTTTCTTTGAGGACAATTTTGTGCATAACTATCGGGATTATTTTATTTTATTTACTATTATTTTTTATATTTTTTGCATGATTGTGTGTGAATGACGTTTGTGGGTATCGTCGCTGTAATCCCTCACGAGATTATAACTCGTCCACTAGGGCCGCCTAGGGGTTTAAAGACTTGTTGCATACGCTAAATGCAATCGTGATCCCTACGAAAGTGGCTTAGTTAATTTAGAAATTTTAATTGTTAATTATATTTAGTTTTTATATTTGTCTTTTGCTTGGGACTAGCAAAATCTTAAGTTTGGGGGTGTTTGATAAGTGCGGTTTATACTCACTTATTATGGCATTCTTAGCCTATTATTTGGTTATGTTTCGTGCTATTTAATGTCAATTATAGTTTATTTTATATTTTATTTGCAGAAGCATTAATACATGGATCTTGGGACATTTGCACGTGTTTTGGGAATTTTCGGAAACATCGGATGAGCACGGGAGCACGGAACCAGGAGACGCAGGAACCAGTGAGGAAATTATTACTGGCCCCTCGGCGCCCAAGTTCAGGCGCCAGCAAGCAAACAGCGCCCCAGCCAAAAAGCTGAGACTCAGGCGCTGCAGCACCAAGTCCTGGCGCCACAACGCCCTTTGCAAGACCAAACGCTACTCACTTGCGCTGAGGCGCCGAACCATGCCATACATAAACCCGAGGCAAAGGCGCCATGGCGCCAATAGGCTAGGGCTGCGGCGCTGCGGGAGTACATACACACGCGCGTTCCAGATTTGATTTTTATTGTTTTTTCTAAGATACCCAATGACTCACAGCCTCCACTATAAATATATTAGTTCATCCACAACTTAAAAGAGAAGGCTAATACACAGTACAAAACACAAAACACATATTTTTAGAGATCCAAGGAGGAGGATTGAAGAGCGACAAGAGGAGACGAATGTGGTGACGTCCGAAGAGGAAGAGATTCAATTCGGGTTTTATCTTCTTGTTTCTTTCTTAGAACTCTAATGATTTCCATTAGATTCATGACTTGTTTATCATTGTTTTTATCTTTTGTCATGAACTAAACTCCTTAATTCTGGAGAATGATGTAACTGATGCTTGAACCCTGTATGGTTTGCTAATTTTGTTATGAAGTCTTATTGATTTATTTATATTCTTTTGAGTTTAATGCTTTGTGTTTGCTGGCAAAAAATATGATGATATATGTTTGAAATATATCACTCGAGAGAGGAGATTTTGAATGGATCTAGAGAATATGACCTAGGATTTTATAGAGTTCGAGAGAATCTATAGTTCATTTGAAGTCGTTAACATAGAATCACAAAGCGTAATGAGTTGTTAACTACTAGATTTTTATAGAGATATCGAAGTCTGTAGTTGATGATATTTCACTCGGCACTCGAGAGAGGGAGTGGATATTTTAGGAGTCTTGACTTATAAATAATATAACTGAACAAGGATTAATTGACATGACAAATACATAGGCGACAACTAGGTGAAATCATGATCTAGAATCTCTATCGTATTAGTTCCTCCTATATAATTATTTTTATATTTATTTATCAAAATCTTTATTATTTATTTTCTAAATAAAGTTAGGATTATCAATTGTAGTACTTAGTGCGAGTTAACGCAATCCCTGTGGGTTCGACACACTTAACTCATATTTATACTAAAACTTGACACCGTACACTTGCGGTACGATATAAAATATCACAATAGTAACGAAATAGCCTGAGGTACGTCTTGGGAATTGAAATTCGTTACACAGCTATCTCAAACACCATTCTACCGGATTAGTCAAGTTAAAAACACAAAAAAAATATTTTAAAATATTTTAATATTTTTGAATTTTTGACTAAAAACCAAGCAAAAACAACACAACAAAAAAATAAAAATAAGATACTAATCAATTATTTCCCTCCCCCAAACCTAATTGAGACATTGTCCCCAATGTATAAGAAGTAGAAGAAGAGTTTAGAAGACAATACCTGGTTAGCTGGAATTCTACATCTAAAAAGAGAATTAAAGGTTAAGATCCAGATTTATCTGACGTCTCTTACCACGATCATTATCGGACCAATTTATCTTGGAAAAGATAGGGTCAATTTATGGTTCAAAGGATAAAAGTTGGTCAATTAACTCATTGGCTGTTCTGACAGTGAAGAGGAAAACTTTTACGGGTTTTGAAAGGAATCCATTTCTCCGGGCATCTTCAAGAAACACAAAAAGGAAGTCATAAAATCCATCAACATTAAACAATCCAATTGGTTTATGGTGTATGCTTAATTTTGCTCAAGATAGCACTGTAAAAATTTCCTCCATCATGCCCAAGCCACCTGACAAAGAAATAAATGCATCAGCACGGTTGATCATTTCAACTAGTCATTCGGACATACCTGGCACGATGCATTCCTCTCCGTTTGATGGTCTTATAAGATTCGCCTCTGCCAAAGGTTTTGGGATGATTCCCAAAACTTGACTACCCCATTCCTGTACGGCCCTTGAAACGTACCCCATTAGTCCAAGATTGCCACCGCCATATACTAAGTGCATATTCCTCTCAGCTATGACTCTGCCCAATTCTTGTGCTGCCTCAACGAACTCTGGTTTAGAACCAACACTAGTACCGCAAAACACACAGATGTTTGCAACTCGTCTTCTTGAAGTTGCTTCCATTTTTTTATGTATTTTTTATTCAAATCTGGATGTCTTCAAGAGTGCAATGACGGGTTGAATTTATAGATCCTGAAAAAGGGTGAGTAAACAGTAAAATAAATCGTGAAAGTCAAAAAGTCTGGTTCTTGTCTGAGAAAATAAAAGAAAATAACAAAACAAATCATAATTATTAGTTAAAGACAAATAAATAATAATATGTACATGAAGTAACGGCTCGAATGGCATTTATGCGTCATGGACAAGCTTCTCATCCAATTTTCCTATAAATTGGCAAACATGGTCTTTTAAAATCAGATTCCCGAGACTCAATTGTTGTCTTTCTTTTCGAAACAGTATATATAACATGCGAATCGCGTGAAACACATATCTACTGGAATGCGTCTCAAGAGTCAATGATATATCATCTAAATACTCCTTACTCATGCCATCCCTAATGAATTTAATTTTATCTTCGCGGTTGACCGATGCAATCACACTCGTATAACGCAAACGCACGTATCGTTCAAGTAGTATAAAAAGTATCGATCCCACGATGACTTAATACCTAAGCTATTAATTTATGAAGCCAAATTTTTACGAGTATCTAATGTATTGATTGTTTGATTGGATGTTGACTTTAAACTTAAAACAAGTAAATAAAATTTTGCGAAAGTAAATTGATGAAAATTCAAGATTATTAAACTATCCAGGGTTGTGAATATTTCCAATATCTTTTTAAAGATGAAGTGGTTATTTTACGTTTGTGTAATATATCGGTTTATTAACCTGAAATACGGAATTATGCAAAAGCCTCTTCCGATGGTCAAATACAAATACCGAGTATAACTTTATTAATCATATTCCTATGTCAACCAAGTTACCTGAATTCATTAAGATTAAGTTCCAATTATGGTTACCCCCGCCCGACGGGTATATTCCTATCCTATAAGTAAATCTATTAAGGGGTTATATATCCTCAAAGAAGATCGTGGCCTATTGAGTCTAAGGTCTTAAACCTAAAATTCCTTTTCCAAGTTCATTTTAAGTTTACCAGATCAATCTTATTAATGGCCAGTTAACAAGAAGCATTAAGACTAAGACTCAATAAATAAACATTTATATTACCCAAACTGTAAATTAACCTCTTATAAACCGGTGATATTAGAATTCATCACAACCCCAGATAACAGGTTTAGCTACGACACATATTTACGGATAGTAAAAACTTAAATAAAATAAAAGACATAAAGTAAATGCTAGAAAGTAAATGCGGAAAAGCAAAGGCGGAAAATTAAATGCTGAAAAGTAAATGCTGAAAAGTAAATGCTGGAAATTAAAAATGTAAAATTACAATAAAAGAAAATGCTAAGGTTAGAGGATCCACTTTTATTACTACTATTTTAGATATCTCCCTTATTATAATATATAAACTTTGCGTGGTAATTACCAACCGACCATATAGGCAGTATCCTGATTAAGTCAAATTAATAATTAATTACCAACCGACCAACCCGGCGATATCCTCAGTAAGTTAGGT
Organism: Zanthoxylum bungeanum; assembly: GCA_019454045.1. NCBI lineage: Eukaryota > Viridiplantae > Streptophyta > Magnoliopsida > Sapindales > Rutaceae > Zanthoxylum > Zanthoxylum bungeanum. The sequence goes on along the minus strand of SKCR01019510.1, from coordinate 37,401 downwards.
TAAAATCAATTTCAATAATTACCAACCGACCATAAGGCGGTATCCTCATTAAGTCAGGTTTTAAATAGTTTATATATTATAATTAAGGGAGATTAATCTAAATATTAGTAATAAAAGCTTTACCTTTAACCCCAGCAAGGGGGAGTTACCTACTCATTACTGTAAAGTAAAAAATGAAAAGTAAAGAAAGGAAAGTACTATTACGTAAAAGTAAATTGCAGAAAGTAAAGACTGAAAAGTAAAGAAAAGAAAGTGCAAATGCGAAAATAAATTACTTAAAGCTGTAAATAAACAAACAAGATACAATATTCTTAGTATTCTTAAGGAATTACATAGAAGAAAGTATGAATTCAAATCTGAAATTCGGCCTTCGATTTATAAGCAGAAGTTGGCCCACGCGTCGCGACGCCTAGGCATTGCGCGTCGTGACGCGCAATGATTTATGGCGCAAATTGTGAAGACGGTGACACATGGCACGGCTGAGTGATTAATTCAATAATTGTGCTAACGTGGCGATGATGATTGGTAGCGACATGTGATGGTGACACATGGCACGGTGCATGTTAGCTGATTTCCTGAGATGTTGACACGTGGTAGGCGCACGTTAGCGCCGATGATGATTGTCGGCAGCATGTGATAATGACACGTGTCAGGAGCACGTTAGCATGATCCGACACACGTTAGCGGTCGCGACGTAGAAGGCTTGCGCGTCGTGTCGCCCAAAAGATTATTTTACCCTTTTTGTTCATTTTTCACTGTTTTAGCCCCGAATCATCTCCAGAGAGTCCCAATACCTTATTTATCTACAAAATAACACAAAACACATCAAAATATTTACAAAACTCAAGAAACTATACAAGATATTAGATCAAATGAGTGGAAAATAATGATACATTTACCACTCATCAGCGGTTATCAGACATCATTCCTAAAGAACGACAACGAGTATTACATGTCATGCGTGCACATTTAAAGCAGACACCTAATCTTTTAGCTCTTTTTTCTTAGCATAGGTGATTCTTCCTAAACCAGGCAGAAATGAAATAAAAGAGTCAGAAGATTCACCTGCCAATCAGACTTGTGCTTCAATTATCTAACGAATGTCATTATGAATACCTTTGATCATCAACAGTCTAATTCGTTCAATGCGAGCTTTGTAGACTTTCATCAAAGAGTTTTGAGGGAGAGAAGAAAATTGCTTGTGAAGATTTGCGAGAACGTCTTCCATCCTGTTTGTGACTTTACCTACAAAAATTAAACACACAAAAATAAAACACATCAAATCTTAATATATACACAAATTGCATGTGTTGTCTCCATCTAGCGCTAAGTTTAACGTCGCCAGCTGGACATATCTGCTCGAATGTTAGGCTGGATCTGAAAGTGTGAAACTTTATTTTTGTCACTCAAATGATTCTCCATAGTAGTGCTTGACACGCTTGCTGTTAACTTTGAATGTTTCATTGAAGTTGGGATCATGTAACTCAATGGCTCTATCTGATAAAACTTGGGTGATTAAGAATGGTTCTGACCACCGTGATTTTAACTTCCTAGGGAAAAGTTTCAACCTTGATTTGTTTAACAATACCCGCTGCTCCGGTTCCAGTTATATGCGCAATAACTTCTCATCATGTCTCTTCTTGGCCTTTTCTTTGTACAATTTGGCATTCTCAAAAGGCTGCATGTGAAATTCCTCCAATTTGTTGAGTTGGTGGAGCAATTTCTCTCATGTTGCTTGTATTTCAAGATTTAACATATTCAGTGCGCTGTACGCTTTATCTTCAAGCTCCACATGCAGATGATATGCTTTAAGTTTGTCAGTGGAAATTTGCATTGCATCAGAGTTCTGGACGGTGCTATATATCACATCAAGTCTGAAACATTCCTCTTTCTTTTCGTCATTCGGGAAATTCATGGCTTTGAAAACATTAAATGTTACTTCTTGGTCCTGTACCCTCATAGTTAGTTCACCTTTTTATACATCAATAATGGTTCGACCTGTAGCCAAGAATGGTCTCTCGAGGATGATGGGCACGTCTTCGTCTTCCTCCATGTCAAGGACAATAAAATCTGCTTGGAAAATGAATTTGTCAACCTTGACCAGCACATCTTCAACTAAACCTCTCGGAAATGTGAACGTTCTATCAGCAAGTTGCAAAGAGATTGAGGTGGGCTTTGCTTCTCTAATCTGTAATTTCCTGTAAATGGAGAAAGGCATCAAGTTAATATTAGCACCTAAATCACCCAAAGCCTTACCGAAGTTATGTTCTCCTATGGTGCAAAGGATAATGAAATTGCCAAGATCTTTCAACTTTGGGGGAAGCTTCCTCTGAATGATGGCACTGCATTCTTCTGTCAATGCTATTGTCTCGTAATCTCTCAATCTTCTCTTTCGTGAAAAAATATCTTTCATGAATTTGACATAGCTGGGCAAATGTTCCAACGCTTCTGCAAATGGAATGTTGATATGCAACTTTTTGAAAATCTTCAGTAATCGAGCAAATTGCTTGTCAATTTTATTTTTCTGGAGACGCTGTGGAAAAGTTGGAGGTGGAGTGAATCTTTCTCGATCATTTTCTTTTGCCTCTTTTTCCTCAATCTGTGGTTTAGCTTCGCTGCTTTCCTTTGGAACTTCCTCAGTGGATGTCTTGATTCCAACATCTTTGTTGATCTCAGTACCGCTTTTCAAAGTGATGGCATGACATTGCTCCTTCCTCATGTTCGTTGATTTGGTTCTGTGTTACTAGGAATGGTACATTGCGGTCTGTAACTATGAGCATTGGCCAGTTTTCCCAATTGATTTTCCAGTGTCTTTATAGAAGCAGTTAGGCTTTGATTCAATGCTGATTGAGCTTGAAATATAGCATCGTATTTGGCTTCTTTCTTTTTGAACATCTCTGCAAGCTAATCTTCTATTTCTGGCTTCTTCTCATACTCCTGGCTTTGATTTTGATGTTGGAATCTTGATGGTGGATTGTTCCTTTGCCCTGTAGTGTTGCTCCATGTGAAATTGGGATGATTCCTCCACCCTGGGTTGTAGGTATTGGAATATGGATTGTTCCCCTGTTTGTTGAAATTATTGACATAATTCACCGTCTCATCATGTTGATTGTAAGATTCTGCCTCTGGTGCTCCTCCATATGGTGAAATTGTGGTTACAACATTAACCTTCATGCTAAGAGTTTCCATGAATTTGCATATCTGATCCAGCTTGGCATTCAATGTTGTGTTGGCTTCAACTTCGTAGATTCTTGCAATTCGTTGGATCATGCTCCTTTCTGTTGGCCACAAGAATTATTGTTGGCCATTTCTTCAATTAAGTCCCAGGCCTGATCCTTTCCTTTTGCGATTAAAGCTCCTCCAGCAGCACATCTATTGTGTTCTCATTAGTCCAGAAAGTCCATTATATAAGGTTTGGACTTGTAGCCACTTTGCAATCTCATGGTGTAGATATTTTCTGAGCAACTCCTTGTATCTTTCCCAAGCTTCGTAGAGGGATTCTGAATCATATTGCACAAAGGATGTAATGTCATTCCTCAGCTTTGCTGTTCTAGTTGGGGGAAAGTACTTTGCAATGAATTTGGTGGCAAAAGTGTTCCAAGTTATGATGGAACCTGCTGGTAGTGAATGGAGTCAAGCCTTAGCCCTGTCTTTCAAGGAATATGGAAACACACGAAGTCGCATTGCTTCTTCAGCCGCTCGGTTGTAATTAAATATGCCACAAACTTCCAGGAAGTCGCTGATGTTGGCATTAGGATCTTTAGTTGCACTCCCCCCAAACTGTACTGATTGTAGTATCATCTGAATGCATGTTTTGATGTCACACGTATTTGCTGGTAAGGGAGGAAGTACAATGCATGATATGAAGTCGTCAACCACCAGAATAGTTCTGCCTCGAATGGGAATTGGTGGTGCAACTTCCAACGGTTCAAGTTCCATGTTGATCAGTGCTTCTTGACCTTCTCGTATTTCCCTTCTCAACTGTCTGATGGTTCTTTCAATTTCTTGGTCAAACGGTCAGATTTCGAAGCTTATGGTCATTCTCATGTAGTGTTTGAGAACCTGAAACACAAGAAAACAAAAATAATAAGTAAAAAGAAATTAGACACAAGTAAAGGTATCTAACCCAAAAATTAATAATAAAAGATAAATAAGTCCCCGACAGCGGCGCCAAAAACTTGATCAGTGATAAACACACACGTAACGCAAACGCACATATCTCTCAAGTAGTATAAAATGTATCGATCCCACGAGGACTTAATACCTATGCTATCAATTTATGACGTTAAATGTTTACAAGTATCTAATAGATTGATTGTTGATTAGATGATGATTTTTATCTGAAACAAGTAAATAAAAACAATGCGAAAGTAAATGAAAGGAAAATTCAATATTATAAATCTATCTAGGGTTGTGAATCATTCCAATATCTTTTAAAGATGAAGTGATTATCTCATGTTTGTGCAATATATCGGTTTATTAACCTGGAACACGAAGATATGCAAAAGCCTATTCCGATGGTCAGATGCAAACACCCAGAATAACCCAATTAACTATATTCCTATGTTAACCAAGTTACCTAAATTCATTTAGTTTAAGTTCCAATTATGGCTACTCCCGCCCGACAGGTATATTCCTATCCTATAAGGAAATCTTCCTAGAGACTTTTACCCCAAATTGAGATCGTGAGCTATTGAGTCTAAGGCTAAACCTAAAATCTCTTTTCCAAGTTCATTTTAAGTTTACCAAATAAATCTTATTAATGGCCAGTTAAAAAGAAGCATTAAGCTTAAGACTCAATAAATAAACTTTTATATTTCCCAAGGCATAAAATAACCACTTATAAAACAGTGATATTGGAATTCATCACAACCCTAGATACGAGGTTTAGTTACCACATATATCTAAGATTATTAAAAACATAAATAAAGAAAATGACATAAATAAAACTTGGAAATTAAAAAGATAAAATTAATAATAAAATAAAATGATGGGGTTAGTGTAGGGGTATTATGGCGGAAATCGGGTAACGCAGCGGAATCGCGGAAAATCAAAATTTTCCGATTTCAAAAATTTTCGTGGATCAATTAAATAAACTTATTTATTTAATCATCCAATTATTAAATTCTGAAAAATTACACAAGAGATCAAATTTCTTAGTAATTACCGAATTGCCCCAAAACTTTGTAAATTGATCATTTTAGTCCAAAAGTTGTCAAATATAATTTTGGATGATTCTAAATCATTTCTAAAATATTTTTCAACACATCTAATGCATCAAAATTAGATTTCACACAAATCCCCAATTTTTGGTCTAATGCAGTGAGCCACCCAAAATTTTCAATTAATTACATTTGGTCCATTTAGTTCAAAACAAGCCAAGATCGAATCCAATCAACCTAAAATTTTACATGCATCATATACACTCCATAATACATCACATATATGAAAACCCCCAAATTTTGAGTGGGTTAAGAACCCTAATTTTTCAATTTCATCAAATTGAGTAATTTTACCAAATCTTTAAAATCCAACACTTTAATCCATTCAATGCTTCACCAAACAAGTCTCACCACTTTGAAATAAATCTAGAACAATTATAGGTCACCAAGGAGTGGCTCAAAAACTCTAGAATGACAACTTGATTTCCAAAGAATCAAAAGTAAGCCTTTGAAACCATTTCAAGCTTACTTACATGCACACATCTTTCATTCAAGTTCACAACAAATTAAACACAAACTATAAGAGTAGAGAGAACATCAAAGCAACATAAAATGATGCCAAGCATGTTAGAAACAATTTCCATGTTGAAGACTTTAAAGAAATACTTACAAAAAAATAAGATTTTTCAAGCTTTCCTCTCAACTTCTTTTGTGTTTCATTTGTGTCTAATGAACTTGTTAAACCCTAAAAAATGAAACAAAACAATATATACTTTCACCAAAAAGCCCTTGGCCGAAATTAGGTGATGTATATACAAATATCTTGATATTTTTATTTCATTTAATTTTGCTTTATCAACTTACAAAAGTCATCATCAAACCATTTAATGATTTTCTTAAAGTCAAATAAAGAAACTCAAAAATATAACAATTATATTCATTTTAGGGTGTTGGCCGAAAATTACATATAGTAAAGGAAAAAAGATATTTTCATTTTAAAATAATTTTAACAAATATCCTAAGAAGTCAAAACCATTTCCTAACTTTATCATTTGGTAAGATATTTATATTTTAATTATATTAATTATTTAGCAATTAAATAATTAATTAATTAATCAAATACAAATATCTCAAATATATGTATTATATTTACTTTAAATATCTCAAATACATATATAAATGATATATGTCAAATACCTTTATTTGACAATTTATTAATGTGTATTTAATAATATCATATATTAAATACAAATACACATTAATTAGGAATGACGAATCGACCCATTTACATGTATTTTTTCGTTTAACGTTTAAACGACTTATAAATAATCAGTATTATTCATAAAAGTTGCCCTAGTGCTCTACGAGTATATTTCATTAGGGAGACTCTCTAGATTCAGGCATATCCGTCACGAAATCTAATTTCGTGTCCATAATTTACCCACCAGTAAATTATGATGACCACAGATAAACTAGCTGAATCATACAGGTCGAGGTCATTGCATACGTATAATCCCTCCGTCACATGTATCCGGATTATCCCAGAGATATAGATATAAACGTCAAATCTCTATAGGTATAATCCCGTCGATGTTTCTATTAGCAATCTCTAAATAACTTTCGGAACTTACTTCCGTAGTATACTGTGGCCACAGATTTAACAGATTGCTAATCACATTTGGACTACCTATGCTCTGTACACAGAACTGATGGATCCTATCTTGATACACACAAGATATCCTGAGGATCGGTCCACACCCAACGAACAAGCGGAGGTCTGATCTAAATAGATCGGTGACGTGACTGCCATCTAAGTGTGGAGGATGTCTCATACATCCACAGTGGTATCTCAAGTCGAAGGACCACTATGCTACTTAACCCGAGAAGATTCTTATTGACGTTGGTGTACCATCCATTAAGAATCTTCGGTGAGTTGTTCCGTGTTTATCCATTATAAAAACACCTACACGTCTATACGAGTCTCCCCAAACTCATGGTTCATTGGGATAACATCGGACCAAGTCTCGATATACGACATGTACTGGTCTCATCGGATTTAACTAACCGACCCGTGTTAGTAAATCTTGACCATGAACTTTATTTGATAATATATTTCTAGCAGTGACACTTCCAATGTCAATTACAAACTAATTTGTAACTACGCACTACATTATATATTATCGGGTCTTTGTCTAATATATAAATATCACTAAATCATTTAGTTTCAATCTAATAGTAATTAGATCGAATACATATATAAAAACAAGAGGTGTAACCACTAAGAAAGTAATATTATGGAAAAAAAAAAGGGATTTTCGTATTCATGAATCAAACATAAATACGGTCGGATAGCGCTCTGAGCACCAACCCCAACAATTTCTCCCACTTGCTTCTTTAGTGCCAATCCACGGTATCATATACACATCTCAATGTGTATCGTATGCACATGGCCTCAAGAGCTCACCTAGCACTCAAGAGGTAGGCAACAAGAAGCATGTCTGCTATGACATATTGAGTTTGTCCAACAAACCCAATTATTTCCCTTAGCCACATCATTCATATTTTGTAGAACCTAAGTTATACATTAATATGACTCAGATGCGACATCGATATTGTGCTATAGCTACTGAGTTGTCCAAGTATTTGTGGATCAGATCCAAAATACTATGTAGACAACCGCAAGCACAATACTAATGTGAAAACTTCTAATTTATAAGGTCACTATGCAACTTCATAAATCAATACTTCATAAGTTGCATCTAATTCCACTCACAAAGTAGAATCCTCTGTGACACTCTCACTGCATATTTTCTGACTCTTTATGACGTAGACTGTCTAACGTCATAATTAGTCTCAAAACTAATATGACCCTAATGGTTGCAGATTGTATGCTCCATGAATTAGAAACCCGTTCTTAATATCTCAAAGATCACAAAGAACATGTTTCAAGATCCATCCTATGGTCTATAGGATATCAAAATAACTCATAACAATTACGATTAAATCGATATCTTTAATCGCACATAATAAAGTATTAATTATGTCATCATCAAATGATACATAAGATTGATTAGACATTCTAATCAATATCTCTTTCGAAAAAGGAATCATCATTTACGAAAGATGAATACTATATTTAAGACACACATTAACTGTCAAACAGTTATACTAACTGTTATACAGATAGTCTTATTGTGTCCTTTATTAGATCATATCTAATGCACGAATAATATGAGTATCTCACAAGTCTCTTAGTTTTATATCTTATATAAAACTTTATATCAAATATAACAGAGACTACTCTCACTGCTTTCACGGAGTAAGGAAGACTTAGGTAAACATTTTACCTCACAAACATCTCATTAATACTATAATAATGATAATGTTGTTAGGATATATAACTCTAGAAAGTAATTTGTACGCTCTCACTAACTTTTCAATCACATATGTATTCTCTATACTTTGACAAGATCAGACAATCTGACTGATATCAAAAATAGAGAACACGGATTTCCGGAAGACATATCCGAGTCTACAATAGGCTCTATAAGCTAACACACTAAACTGCGATCTCAGCAGAACACAAACTCTAGGGCCATTCCAGAATGAACTCTTCAAACAAAGAAATCACAACTGATCTCTTATCTGAATAAGTCATTCAAAAAATGACACTTTGCATTCTTTAGCTAAAATGTACAGTTTAATATCAACATTAACCAATATATCTTTAATTGTTCAATTAGTGTGACTAGAGACAAGTTTCCTCATAATCCTAATAGATTGCTGAGTATAATCTTTCTCACTGTCATACTATAAAGCTCAAACCTTTAATAAGCTCAACTACTTTCGTTGCGCAAACAATTAGCACATATCATGAACTAATTCATAATGAAAGCTTAATCAAGTTCAAAACTTGATCGTAGTAAGCTATGAACAATCTTAGATCTATGGTTCAATGGTGAACTTCCAGAATCGATATCAAATATCGCTTCCATTATAAGTTATAGGATAATTTTCTTCATAAGAAAACAACAGAACCATTAAGTATCAAATACTCGTAAATGATTCTGTATCCTATTAGACTTATATAGAAGATGTATAAAGGTTGTTTCATCTTATTAATTACGTAGTTCCATTTATAGTTTATCATTCTCACATTTGACTTCAATAAGTCAAGTCTTTTCTACAATAATTAACATCTGATGTTACACACCAAGTAATAAATATTTTATTACTTAGGATCGTAGGAAATATATCTATTAAATAGAATACAATATTCTATTAAACAGAATAAACGATAAACTTTTACTTATACCTCCGAGGTGTAAGTAATTTCCATTATATAACTATTATATAAAAGAAAGATTCAAATCTCAAACTTTTCAAGATTAGGATTTTCTACCTATACATATCATATATGTAACTGTAGAAATTAATGGAACCTAAATTAAAAAGATGAACTAGTGTTACTGGAGCATATCCCCAAGAGTATTGAAACTAATTCGGTAACATTCAATATCAAACGAATCAAATCATATAAGATTCGACTGCTCTCCACTACTCAATTCCATCAAGATGGAATCGTGGAAGAATAATATTGAATAAGAATCATATTCACTGAATAACCTTAGAACTAATTGCTTTATATTCATATGTTTGATCGTATCAAAGATCTTTGAATAGTTCAAAGACATGTAATGAATTTTAAGGATAGAGTTCTCAAAAAACTTCAGATTGAATATATTTGAACAAGTAAAAAATGTTCAATCTACGTTTCATCAGAACAGATTGAAAGTTCTTGATACTTTCAAGATGTTCAATATGTGTTCCTTCAGAAACACGTAACTAAGTTATGAAAATTCATAAACTAAGTTACGAAGTAAAGAAAACTACCTTAAGCAATTACAATTCATTAAACTACACATACATCTAATGTATCAGTTTAATAAATCTGGTGGTCCAATGACAAATCATTGGTTAAACGAGATTTTAATCACCTTCCCGAATACAATATTCATTAAATGGATAAGGATATGTGGTGTGATCTCGTATCAAACCATCATTTACCATACGGAATAAGCATTCAATGCTTAAGTGATAAAATCTCATAAAACACCGTTCTAAATTATTTACTGTACCGAATAATTTTTCTTAATGTTTATCTCTACGTCAATGACACTACTAGTTATATTTAAAATATATAACAATTATTTATAAAGAACAAGTAACTATCCAATAGTCGCAAGTTCCGATATCAAATATCAAAACAATCATTAACTAATATTTTAAATAACTAGACGGGAGATCTAGTATCCAATACCTATAGTTGTAGTATTGTGAAAATCGATATTTTCTATACACAACTATACGCATCTCCTTTCTTTAGCTTTACTATTTGCATTCAACTATTTACAACAATTGAAAATAACTGATTAGCAAATTGTGTCAGACACATTGCCTCTAAAGGTCATTAAAGCTAAAAAACGTCATTACTAGATAAATAAATACCTAATGGGGCTTTCTTAATGCCAGTCAGAATCTCGAGACATGAACTCATTTGTGTCAATTCTTACTGCACAAGAAACTATTCTCTCTACAGAATAATATCCTAAAACAGATATCTATCTAGATTATCTATCATGACTTAGTAACTAAGTCAAAACCATCTTGATTTTTCAAAAATCGGAACAACAGTTCCCGATGGTTTAGACTAATCTAACAATATCCTAGTCTAATAGTATCTAGAACCTATTCTAGAATAACTGCAACCAAGAGTCAAGTCAGATAACATATCAAAATATGTGTGCAGTGAATAAAAGTTCAATTCTATATAAAACAATAGAATAAGGAAACAAACAAACGACAATTTCCATAATAATACACACTGCCTAAGTTATGGAATTTTTTAAACTTAGCAGTGCTCCTACTATTTTACGTAATACCGTTATCCCAAACGAAAAAAAATGAGAATTCAATAATTAAATCGAATTCCATAATGGGAATGGACCCCATGAATATATTTTGACTCACAGCAGAGGCACGGTCTCGCCTACGTATATTTATCAGATAGACAACTCATTTGTCAATCACTCAATAGTGACTCCTGGGTTCCGGTCCTGGTCGTTTCTCGTTGTGATAGCTAGGGCACGTTCACAAGGAGGCGTACCAAGGTTAAACTCGCCAATGATAAACTCAAGCTACTTGCGTAACCTGACAGTTATGGCACGTTCAGGATTCCGCTTTTGCTTGAATTTATCTAGTATCTGATATACATCCGGCATAAATAAATCTCTATCGGCTACACCCTCACAGCAGAGGCACGGTCTCGGATGTAGTCACGGAAAAATATTTATAAACCGTATTGACAAGACGGACCAAGAAACAAGTATTCCAAATACTAGTTACTTTAAAACCTTATTAAGCGGGGATATTCCATAAAGTGTCATACATTTTAAATTTAATCAAATTAAATTAAAGCATGCATGTATTAAAAAAGACATAATAAAAATTAGATTTAAAGGACCAATCATATCAAGGGGCCAAGAATCAGACTCGCTCTGATACCATTTTGTAGGGGTTTTATGGCGGAAATCGGTAACGCAGCGGAATCGCGGAAAATCAAAATTTTCTGATTTCAAATTTTTTTTTGGATCCATTAAATAAACTTATTTATTTAATCATCCAATTATTCAATTCTTAAAAATTACACAAGAGATCAAATTTCTTAGTAATTACCGAATTACCCCAAAACTTTATAAATTGATCATTTTAGTCCAAAAGTTGTCAAATACAATTTTGGATGATTCTAAATCATTTATAAAATATTTTTCAACACATCTAATGCATCAAAATCAGTTTTCACATAAATCCCCAATTTTTGGTCTAATGTCGTGAGCCACCCAAAATTTTCAATTAATAATGCAATTTGGTCCATTTAGTTCAAAACATGCCAAGATCAAATCCAATCAACCTAAAATTTTACATGCAACATTTACACTCCATAATACATCACATATATGAAAAGCCACCAATTTGGATTGGGTAAGAACCCTAATTTTTAATTTCATCAAATTGAGTAATTTTACCAAATCTTTAAAATCCAACACTTTAATCCATTCAATGCTTCACCAAACAACCCTCACCACTTTGAAATAACTCTAGAATAATATAGGTCACCAAAGAGTGTCTCAACAACTCTAGAATGACAACTTGATTTCCAAAGAATCAAAAGTAAGCCTTTGAAACAATTTCAAGCTTACTTACATGCACACATCTTTCATTCAAGTTCACAACAAATTAAACACAAACTATAAGAGTAGAGAGAACATCAAGGCAACATAAAATGATGCCAAGCTTGTTAGAAACAATTTCCATGTTGAAGACTTTAAAGAAATACATACAAAAATAAGAGTTTTCAAGTTTTCTTCTTTAGGCCTTCAAGCTTTCCTCTCAACTTCTTTTGTGTTTCATTTGTGTCTAATGAACTTGTTAAACCCTAAAAAATGAAACAAAATAATATATACCTTCACCAAAAATCCCTTGGCCGAAATTAGGTGATGTATATACAAATATCTTGATATTTTTATTTCATTTAATTTTGCTTTATCAACTTGCAAAAGTCATCATCAAACCATTTAATGATTTTCTTAAAGTCAAATAAAGCAACTCAAAAATATAAAAATTATATTCATTTTAGGGTGTTGGCCGAAAATTACATATAATAAAGGAAAAAAAAGATATCTTCATTTTAAAACAATTTTAACAAATATCCTAAGAAGTCAAAACCATTTTGACAACCTTTTTCCTTTAAGTATAAGTCAATAGTATACACTTATAATCATTTCCTAACTTTATCATTTGGTAAGATATTTATATTTTAATTATATTAATTATTTAGTAATTAAATAATTAATTAATTAATCAAATACAAATATCTCAATATATGTATTATATTTACTTTAAATATCTCAAATACATATATAAATGATATATGTCAAATATCTTTATTTGACAATTTATTAATGTGTATTTAATAATATCATATATTAAATACAAATACACATTAATTAGGAAATGACGGTTCGGCCTATTTACATGTATTTTTTCGTTTAACGTTTAAACGACTTATAAATAATCAGTATTATTCATAAAAGTTTCCCTAGAGCTCTATGAGTATATTTCATTAATGAGACACTCTAGATTCAGGCATATCCGTCACGAAATCTAATTTCGTGTCCATAATTTACCCACCCGTAAATTATGACGACCACAGATAAACTAGCTGAATCATACAGGTCGAGGTCATTGTATACGTATAATCACTCCGTCACTGGTATTCGGATTATCCCAGAGATATAGATATAAACGTCAAATCTCTATAGGTATAATCCCGTCAACTTTTCTATTAGCAATCTCTAAATAACATTCGAAACTTACTTCCGAAGTATACTGTGGCCACAGATTTAACAGATTGCTAATCACATTTGGACTACCTATGTTCTGTACATAGAACTGACGGATCCTATCTTGGTACACATAAGATATCCAGAGGATCGGTCCACACCCAACGAACAGGCGGAGGTCTGATCTAAATAGATCGGTGACGTGATTGCCATCTAAGTGTGGATGATGTCTCATACATCTACAGTGGTATCTCAAGTCGAAGGACCACTATGCTACTCAAACCGAGAAGATTCTTATTAACGTTTGTTTATCATCCATTAAGAATCTTTGGTGATTCTTTCAGTATTTATCCACTATAACCACCTACATATCTATACGAGTCTCCCCAAACTCATGGTTCATTGGGATAAATCATAGGACCAAGTCTCGATATACGACATATACTGGTCTCATCAGATTTAACTAACCGACCCGTGTTAGTAAATCTTAACCAGAAACTTTATTTGATAATATATTTCTAGCAGTGACACTTTCCAATGTCAATTACAAACTAATTTGTAACTGCACACTACATTATATATTATCAGGTCTTTGCTAATATATACATATCACTAAATCAGATTTAGTTTCAATATAATAGTAATTAGATCGAATACATATATAAAAATAAGAGGTGTAACCACTAAGAAAGTAATATTATGGAAAAATGAGATTTTCGTATTCATGAATCAAACATAAATACGGTCCGGATAGGCGCTCTAAGTACAAACCCCAATAGTTAGAGGATCCACTTTTATTACTTCTAATTTAGAAATATCCCTTATAATATATAAACTTGCAAGACATTACCAACCGACAATATATGCAGTATTCTGATTAAGTCAGATTTTTAATTAATTCCAACCGACAATAAAGACGGTATCCAATTAAGTCAGGTTAAAATTCAATTTAATTAAGTCCAACCGACCATAAAGGCGGTATCCCATTAAGTCAGGTTTTAAGATAGTTTATATATTATAACTAAGGGAGATTAATCTAAATTATAATAATAAAAGTTTTACCTTTCACCCCAGCTGAGGGAAGTTATCTACTCATACTTTAAAGTAAAATAAAGAAAGATCTATTGCATAAAATAAGAATTGAATATAAGAAAGCTGTAAATGAACAAACAAGATACAATCTTCTTAGTGTTCTTAAGGAAATCCCCAGAAGAAGGTATGAAAATTTCAAATGTATTCAGCCTCAATTTATAGGCAAAATTTGGTCCCACGCATCGCGATGCTTGGAGTCTTACGCGTCGCGATGCGCCGTTGATCTTCGACACATGTACGTGGCTTTCACGAGATGATGACACGTGGCTGTCGGTAGATTATTAGCTTGACATCGCGACGTGTGAAGGCTTGTGCGTCACGACTCTGATGTCATTGCTTAAGCCAGGTGTCGACAGGCTGAATTATTATGCTGATGTCATGATGACAAGTGTCGGTTGAACAGTACTTGTAGCGCGTCGCGAAGCAGAGGATGTGCTAGTAGTGATGCCTGAAATGACAATTTTTCCTATTTGCCTGTTTTTCACCGTTTTAGCCCTGATTTGCTTCCATTAAGTCCTGAAATCTTATTTATCTACAAAATACACAAAACACATCAAAATATTCACAAAACTCAAGAAACTATACAAAATATTAAGTAAAAGGGGCAGTAAATATTGATATATTTTCCGCTTATCACCCGTGGTACACTGTAGAAATTAGTTCTAAGTTTTATTAATGGATTATTAATAAAAACGTCAACGTGATTATATCTATAGAGATTTGACGTTTGTATCTATATCTCTGGAATAATTCAGATACCTGTGACGGAGGGATTATACGTATGCAGTGACCTCGACCCATATGTTTCAGAGAGTTATCCGTGTTCGTCATAATTTACGGGTGGGTGAATTATGGACACGAAATTTGATTTCGTGACGGATATGCCTGAACCTAGAGACTTTCACTAATGATATATACTGGTAGAGCACTAGGGCAACTGTTATGAATAATACTGATTATTTATAACTCGTTTAACGATTAAAAAAAATACATGCAATAGGGACCTAATTGTCATTTCTGAATTAATGTGTATTTGTATTTAATATTTGATATTATTAAATACACATTAATTAAATATCAAATTGTGATATTTAACATATATGATTGATATATGTATTTCGATTATTTAATGTAAATATAATACATATATTTAAGAATTTTTATTTATTTATATAAATGTTATATGATTAAAATAATTAAAGTAACAAATATCTTAAATCATGATTTGCTTTATTAAAGCTAGGAAATGGCATGACACCATTGGTCCATTTGTTTGTTTACTTTATAAAAGATAAATGTTATCTTTATTAAAGTGAAACTTGTGCCATGGAATTGAAACAAAAATTAATATACTTGTTATTTATTTTGTTGGATAATTCGGCCAAGGGGATTTTTTATTTAATAAAATTATTTTGTTTTCATTTTCAACACAATCACAAGTTACAATAGAAATTACAAAGTAAGTTGAGAGAGTTTTGAAGGAAAACAAAGGAAGAACAAAGCAAAAGTTGATTTTTGTAAGTATTTCTCAACATCCTTCAAGATAGAAATTGTTTCTATTATTCTTATCTTCAATTATATTACTAAGATTGAATCTATACTCTTTTAGTTTGTAATTTAGATAGTTGTAATCTTGTTTGAAAGATGAGCATGTATATTAATTAAAGATTGAATGAAATTGTTCATTTAGAATTCTTTAAGCCATTTGATGGTAAATTTGACATTCTAGAGTTACTTAGTCACTCATAAATAACATATAATTATTCTTGAGTTGTTTCATGATGCTGAGACTTGTTTGGTGAATTATCGGATTGATTAAAGTGTTGAATTTTATCAATTCAGTATAAATTATGTAATTGGTGTAATTTATGAAATTAGGGTTCTAAACCTAATCCAATTTTAGGGAATTTCATATATGTGATGTAATTTGATGTATAAATGATGTATATTAAATTTGGGATTGATTGAAGTTGATCTTGATGTGTTTTGAACCAAAAAGGACCAAATTGCAAATCTTGGAAATTTATGGTGCTGTTCGGCAATTACTGGAAAATTATGGATCTGTGTTGCAATTTATATTTTCATGTATTAGACATGTATAAATTATTTTGGGATTGATTTGGAATCAATCAAATATGTATTTGACATTTAAGGACCAAAATGATTAAATTGTAAAATTTGGGGTATATTGGCAATTAATAGAAATTTGATTTCTTGGGTTAAAATTTCAGATTTTAAGTATTGGTTAATTAAATAAATAAGTTTATTTGATTGTTTCAAGAAAAATTTTTGAATTCGAAAAATTCGGTTTTTCGCTTTCCGCTGCGCTAACCCTGTAATTTCGTATAAAACCCCAACATTGCCTACCATATAGCAATATAATAATAATTAGAAGACTTAGCCTACCATAAATATTAACAATAAAATAAAGTAATGAGACACAGATTTATCGTGGTAAAACCCTCAATGTGAGGGAAACATCCACGGACAAAAGTAGAAGGATTTCACTATTGTGGAAAGAATTTTACAATGTCTCTCTAAACACAAAGAGTGAACAATCTCACACCCTCTTAGAATAGAAGAATTACAAATCTTTCACAAACTCTTAAGAAGAAACTATAAATTCCTCTCTTAGAATACATAGGATTTGGTTGAGAATGGGATGAAGAAAATAATGAAATGAAGCCTCTATTTATAGGCATGAGATTCACTGTGTAAATAATGAATTCTAATTTTTTATTATTTTCTTTTTATGCATGTGAGACCCACCCAAAATAATTAATATATATTTTTTAATTATTTAATTGTCAATCATCGAATTCAGTGATTGATAATAATTCTCCCACTTGGAAACTTGATTGAGAACCAATTAAAGTGTTGAGAACTGATAGAAGTGGTGAGTATTTTTTCCATTTAAGACATTCGGTTAAAAAAAAAGAATCATACACCAAGTCATACCTCAATAGTTACTCAATCTAATGGGATTACAGAACATAAAAATTATACCTTGAAAGAAATGATGAATGTTATACCGATAAGTTATAGGTTACCTCAGAATATGTGGGGGGATATTGTTCTGTCAGCAAATTAACTTTTAAATAAGGTACCTCGAAAGAAAGAATATAAAACTCTGTATGAACTGTAGAAAGGTAGAGTATTTTCTCATAAATTCTTACGGGTGTGAATGTATCTTGCTAAAATAGTCATTCTCCACCTAAAAATATGAAATTAGAACCTAAGACAATTGATTGTATTTTCATCTGTTATGCACATAACAATAATACATATCGATTCCTTGTATATGAGTCTAAGATTCCAAACATGCATAAGACACGATAATAGAATCAAGAAATGCATCGTTCTTTGAACATGTATTTCTTTGTAAATCCATAGAAACGATATGTTTGTTTAAACGAACACGTGAAAGTATAAATGACAATAGTCAAGATCTAGAATAAGAAAAAATAATCGAGGATGAGCTTAAAAGAAGCAAAAGATCTAGAACAGTAAAATCGTTTGGTCAAGATTTTCTGACCTATTTGCTAGAAAATGAACCTCAAAACTTCAAAGAAGCTATAAGTTCACCAAAAGACATTTTGTGGAAAGAAGCCATTAATAGTGAAGTTGAATTCATTTTACAAAATCATACCTGGGAATTAGTAGATCTTCTTTAAGGATGTAGACCTTTAGGGTCCAAATGGATTTTCAAGAGGAAAATGAAAGCCAATGACTCAATTGATATTTACAAGGTTATACTTATAATTAAGAGTTATAAGCAACAAGAAGACTTTGATTACTTTGATACTTATTCTTTGGTAACGAGAATAAATTTCATTAAGATGATAATAGCAATTGCAACTTCGTGAAAGCTAGAAATTCATCAAATGAATATGAAAATAGTCTTTTTGAATGAAGAATTAGATGAATAAATCTATATGGAATAGCCGATTATCAAGCATATTGTGTTTATACTTCTAAAGCATCATAACACAATTTATTAGCCTTATTTGAACATTAAGCTATGTGATCATGCATCTAATACATAAAATAACATAACTTAAGAGAAGTTCAAACTTACCTAGTAAGTTTGATACAAAGATCCAATCTCATTCTCTTGTTGAAATGGTAGGAGAACCTTCATGGTTTGCAAGCTTCACTCCAAGATCCAATCTTGATTCTAATATTAGCAATCTTCAATCCAAGATCCAATCTTGATTTCTCCTAGATGAATTGTTGTAGAGACCTCACAAGCTTCTCTAAACACTTCTCAACTTAGGCTAATTTCTCTAAGAATTGCTTGTATTTAGCTTTCTCAAGCTATTGCTTTGCTTAATTAAAACATTCCTAAAGCTTGCTATTTATAGCAAAACTTAGATAATTTTTAATTAATAAAAGTTGTAATTAACTTTTATGTGGGTTTAATCAAATTTGTCCAAATATGTATAATTAGATGTGACTAATCTCCATGGTCTCCTAGGGGTGTTCATAGGGTCGGGTCGACCCGCGACCCGACCCGACCAGACCCGGTCGGGTTTAGAAATTTTTAAAATTAATTTCGGGCCAATTTAAACCCGACTCGAAATTTCGGATCGGGTCACGGGTTTGGGTCAGAAAAATCGGTGTAGGACAACAGAACCTGGGCGACGCATGTTCTAGGCTCGCGGCCTAGTTGGGAAATACTAAATAATATGGAGTCGCCACCCGGTGTGAACCGGGACAAAGATTTAAGGCCGCACTCACCCCTCGCAAGGGAAGACCTCAAACCGTTGGGTTCGGAATGGTCCCTTACTCATGTCACTTGTAATGAAAGGATTTATGTAATAATTTAATCAAGCTTAAGTAACAATTATTTCCAAGAGTATCATGCTTCTAAATTCTCATATGCAAAATAAAACTTATGCACACATTTCACATATATCTCATATCTAAAATCGCATGCTTAACATATATCAAAATAGCAACGAACATACAACTTTATTTGCATATTACATTCAAGAAAACACAAGCACACATATTAACCATACAAACATACATATGGGCACTTTTCCAAGTGGTACGTGGAATTGTATCCCAAGTACAGACCGCACTACCGTCCATTCGGAATCGGCTACGGAATTTACGTCTGAGTTTCCATCCGATATACCACAAGAAATAATACTCAAATGTTATCACGACACAAGCATATGAATTGTAATTCATTAACATTATTGTATTCATACATGTGGGGATAGCTACTAGGAAAACTATACATGAAATCTAATGAAGATGACTCGATTCAGTGGGTGCGCGTTCGTGTAGCGTTCGTAAACGCGTTCGAACGGTAAATAGAAGGTTCGCGTTCGTGTAGCGTCCGAGAACGCGTTCGAACGGAACCTGACCTGATGCATTATGAAACTAAGAAAGTGCGTGGGCGTTCGAATAGCGTTCGTAAACGCGTTCGAACGGTAAACAAAAGGTTCTCGTTCGTATGGCGTTTGATAACGCGTTCGAACGGAAATGAAACAGAATGCTCACGTTCGTATAGCGTTTGTTAACGCGTTCGAACGGAAATGAAACAGAATGCCTACGTTCGTATGGCGTTCGTGAACGCGTTCGAACATGAGGGAGACCTGATGCATGACAAGGTAAAATACATGCGCGTTCGAGTTGCGTTCGTAAACGCGTTCGAACGGGAACAGACCTGATGCATGAAATGAGATGCAATACATAAACGACAAAATAAAGGGGGGGCGCGGCGAAGTACTGCCGTAAAGGTGGCCTTTTGGGGCTCTTGATCTCTCAAAGAGAGGACCTTTAGACCAACATACTAAGCCCATGCGCTCGACTGAATCATGCATACATAGAATGAAAAGCAATAATATTAAACATAGTGTGCCCGATTGAACGTATCTTGTATCCAATCGAACACACATCAACCGGCGCAGCAAAGCCTCGTGGTAACGGGCTTTAGCCCATCCCCATAGGGGATCTCACATCGCACTTACTAAGCCCATGCGCTCGGTTGAATCATGCATACGAAAATAAAGACAATCATATCAAACTAAGTATGTCCGATTGAACGTATTTCGCATTCAACCGAACACACATCAATCGGTGCGGCAAAGCATCGTGGTGAAGGATTTTAACCCTCCAATTAGGGAACCTTTCATCGCACTTACTAAGCCCATGCACTCGATCGTATCATGGGATTAAACAACATGCAGAATTTAAATGACAAGAATTAAATAAACCAAAGCAACTCAAAACAAGAGGAGGTGCCGTTTTACTCAAGTGGTACGTGGAGTTGTGTCCCAAGTACAGACCGCACTACCGTCCATTAGGATTCGGCTACGGAATTTACGTCTGGGTTTCCATCCTATATACCACAAGAGATGACACTCTTCCATTCATCCAATACCCACAACACGCATCATACACACAACAAATGCCACAAATACAGAAAATATAATCAAAATAAATAACCAGAAATTAAATACGAGTAAGTGTGATAGATACCCTCAGGTCTAACCTTTTAAGCTATCTCTCGGACTCGCGTTCCACGAAGATCGAAAGGGGGGTAAAGCTCCGCAACTTTTCTGGTTCACTGGTTTGCCTCTTCCTTTGCTGTTCGGCCACTCGAGCTACTGTTCCGACTCCGTTTTTCTGCTGTTTCCTTATGGTTTTGCTGCCGTTCCCTCTATATCCTCTGCTTACTGTTGGTGGGCTGTTTTGGTGTTCTTGGTGGACTGTTCTATGTTCCTTTTTTTAGTGTGGTTTGGTGTGATTATTTCAAAGGTTATAAGTGCAGTTTATGTTACTGTTTAAAGGGATTTTAGGGACTGTTGTGTTTTGTGTAATTTTTGGTGATGTGTGAAGGTTTAAAAGGGGTGAGTTTCGGTGGTGATTAGGGTTGTTTATGCTTGTAATTTCGGTGATATGAGGGTAAGGTTGAAAGGAATGATTTTTGTGATGTCTAGTATTTCTTGCTATAATTCTTGTGTGAATTGTGTGTATGAGCTAGAGAGATTGGAGAGATTGGGTGGCTTGGTTAGGGGTTGTTTATATAGAGAATGGCTAGGGCTTCACCTTGTCTCACAAGGAAGAGATTTGGTTTCCAAATAAGGAGAGATGGGAAAGGCATATACAAGATTGAGGGGGGACAAAATATTTTAATTCAGGAAGTCAACTAATTTAAATTGGTGTATATCTTATTGAATTAGGAAGTCAAATATTTGATTGGTTTTAATTGGTTAGGATTGATTTTAATTAGGCAAATCTTATTTTTAGTTTTAGTATATAATATTTTTGATTTATTTATATTAGGCATGATTTTATTTTATGTTTTATTTAATTGGTAAATGATTTAAATATTTTATTTAATGTTTAATATTTATTTATTTAATTTGGGATGTGTTTTATGGGCTTTGGGGGGCCAAATGGGCTGGTGTGAGGCTAGCAGCAAAACCAGAATTACCGGCTCTGTTCGAACGCCTCCTCGCACACGGCACGAACGTCCGCAATCTGCACGAGGTTCGAACGGAGGAACGAACGCAGCACCAACGAAAACAGTGAACTTGTGGAATGAACTTGATGACATACTTATTCCGAATTTCCCCTTCCGACC
Source organism: Zanthoxylum bungeanum (assembly GCA_019454045.1). Lineage (NCBI taxonomy): Eukaryota > Viridiplantae > Streptophyta > Magnoliopsida > Sapindales > Rutaceae > Zanthoxylum > Zanthoxylum bungeanum. The sequence continues at coordinate 15,142 of SKCR01019510.1, read as the reverse complement.
TCCGTTTCCCGCAATATCCTTAGCTAAAAAGGTAGTGCCTCCAATTGAGACTCATCATCGGGTTTCACATGCGAAAATGCAATGCCTACAATCGGGTCTGACCCGACCCGATATAAATTATATATATAGTTTTATTGATATAATTTTAATAAGAAAAACGTGTAGCTGGAGCGGCAAAGTAATTATATAGTTCGTACCTGGTCATGAGTTCAAATCCCACCTATTGCATTTTTGTCTTTCTTTTTACAAAATCATGAAAAAAAAACAAAATGTTTGCTGATGATGCTGAAATTCGAACTCATGGTCTCTTACAAATTTATCCAAGACTTAACAATTTCAGCTACACACTTATCCTGTCAAACTTATATAAAATGTATATATATTCACGGCATATTATGTCGACCCGACCCGACTCGTAGTTTTTTTACCCGACCCGCTGTGACCCAACCCGGGCGGGTTATCTTCTCAAATTTCGGGTTTCGGGTCGGAAGACCCGACCGGATCAGGTCATAAAAAATTTTAAAATACCCGACCGGACCCGTGAACACCCCTATTGTCTCCCACTTTGATTTAATCCAATTAAATCAAACCAAAGATTAGGAAATGAATTAGTTAAATGTTTGTTACTTTGATTTAATCCAATTAAATCAAGCCAAAACCACCTATTATTACATACTTACAATTACTATAATATCCTCAAATGGTAGAGATAATTATGATTTTACAATTAAGCCATTGTGTAATTATTGAATTAATTCAATTAGGTCAAAGTAAATAATCAATGTTATCTAAGAACACTTGATTATCTTAGTTGATATGTGTTATTAAACGAAATCAACATGCATTAAACAAATCAAACCAGAATAAAAATTCAGATCTATACTAACATGCCAACTTAGACATAAACCCTAAAACCTTAAAGAATAAGAAAAACCTGAAAAACTGATGAAAAATATAGTCCAAGTCGAGTTGTCTCTGTCCTTAAGAACTTATTAGCCCCGTCTCGGTGCTCTACGGATTTTGTGGCTAACGTCATCCCATGATTACTTGGATTCCTCTTGTTCAAGGGGCACTCCTTAACAAGATCTTGAACTATGACAATGGTGGGAACTCTCTCTGATTCTAAAATAAAATGAATGAGACTTTTGCACTGGATGGATCTCTAGAATGAACATGAAGGCTTCTATATAAAGGCATGGAAGGGTGCCTTAAGGGCACCCTTTGGTTTGGGGTGCAACCATCCTAAGGGTTATACCTCTTCCATGCACTATTTGGAGCCTAGAAGTATGTTCTTCTAAATTGGATGACATGTCCCTATATATTTGTACCATTCTCATAGGGCACCACCCAAGGGATATGACCCTCCTTTATCCAAACTTAATATTTAGATAATTTACAATAATCCCCCACAATTCTCCAGATATTCATGCAGACACTTGAGAAAGTTTCCGTGAACTAAAGCTGCATCGAAATAGGTAGCTTTCAGCTTGAACCTTTCCTAGTGAATGACACCCGGGTTTACTTGGCAAACCAGTGACCCATAGTCTTGAACTGTTATACCGTTGGTGTAAACCAAGATAATTACCAACACACAACTTTACTTCGACCATTTCCTATTCTACGGTTGTGTTCTTTTCGGCCATGAACATCGATCCTGGATTCATCAAGCACTTTAGGGAATTCAGCCAGTAAAAATCCCATGGAAGCGACCTCACTTCTTACTTGAAATATGTGATCTACTATAAAGAGGTAATATGCATTTACCCCATTAGGACTCTTCTCATAATATAGTGATCATTAAAAGCCTCAGCTTATCCTAACCTTGATAGACAACACTCTGCATCATTATCGGAATGGGAAAGAGTACAAAACTCTACCGTGCTTGTTTTGAATTGAATAAAGTTTCTGTAGTCCATTTTGAACCTAGATATTGGGATCTCCAGTCAGCTAGGTAGGGTTTCCACAGTGAAAATTCTTAATTTATAGGCTTCAATCCCATTCCCCTTGATGACTTCTCAACTTGCTCTCTAGGTAAACATTTAGTAAATGGATCCGCTAGGTTTTCCTTCGACTTGACATAATTGATCGATATTATGCCACTTGAGAGCAGTTGACGTATGGTATTATGTCTCCGACGTATATGTCGAGACTTACCATTAGACATTGTATTTTGGGCCCTCCCAATAGCCGATTGACTATCACAATGTATGTTTATCACTGACACCGGTTTGGGCCAACTTGGAATATCCTCATGGAAATTTCGAAGCCATTCCGCTTCTTCCGCTGTTTTTTCTAATGCTATGAACTTTGATTCCATAGTAGACCTGGCAATACATGTTTGCCTCGAGGATTTCCATGACACGGTTGCACTACCAAGTGTGAAAACAAATTCACTCATAGATTTGGAATCCACTGTATTAAATATCCAGTTAGCATCACTGTATCCCTCCAGAACAACATGATATCTCGTATAATGCAGACCATATTTTGAAGTTTCTCTCAGATACCTCAAAACTCTTACTATGGCTTTCCAGTGGTTATGTCCTGGATTGCTCGTACATCTGCTAAGCCTGTTTACAGCTTGAGCGATATCTGTTCGTGTGCAATTTGTGAGATACATCAGACTTCCGATGATTCTCGAATACTCTAGTTGCGATACGCTTGAGCCAGTATTCTTTAATAAATGAAGAGTTAGGTCTACCAGAGTTCTAGCCATATTTAGATCTCCTTTATTATATTTCTCAAGTATCTTCTCAACATAGTGAGTCTGAGATAATATATAACCTTCTGATGTTTTGGAAATTGTAAGTCCTAAGATCACATCAGCTACTCCTAAATATTTCATATCAAATTTACTGGATAACACTTTCTTAGTAGACTGAATCATTTCATGATTACTATCAATTATCAGCATATCATCTATGTAGAGACACACAATGACATATCCTTTTTGAGTTGATTTAGTGTACACACACTTATCATACTCATTGGTTTTGAACCCACTTGACAACATCTCTTTGTCAAATTTATCATGCCATTGTTTAGGTGCTTGTTTTAATCAGTAAATTGTTTAGGTGCTTGTTTTAATCCGATGATTCTCGAATACTCTAGTTGGGATACGCTTGAGCCATTATTCTTTAATAAATGAAGAGTTAGGTCTACCAGAGTTCTAGCCATATTTAGATCTCCTTTATTATATTTCTCAAGTATCTTCTCAACATAGTGAGTCTGAGATAATATATAACATTCTGAAGTTCTGGAAATTGTAATTCCTAAGATCACATCAGCTACTCCTAAATATTTCATATCAAATTTGCTGGATAACACTTTCTCAGTAGACTGAATCATTTCATGATTACTATCAATTATCAGCATATCATCTATGTAGAGACACACAATGACATATCCTTTTTGAGTTGATTTAGTGTACACACACTTATCATACTCATTGGTTTTGAACCCACTTGACAACATCTCTTTGTCAAATTTATCATGCCATTGTTTAGGTGCTTGTTTTAATCAGTACAAGGATTTTACAAGTTTACACACCTTCTGTTCTTGTCCAGGATCATTGAAACCGTCTGGTTGTTCCATGTAAATCTCTTCATCCAATTCACCATCCAAGAATGTCATCTTTACATCCATTTGATTTATTTCAAGACCAAATATAGTTGCTACGGCTATGAGCATTCTTATTGACGTGATACGAGTCATCGGTGAATAAGTGTCAAAGTAATCAAGACCTTCTTTTTGTCTATAACCTTTTATGACAAGCTTTGCCATGTACTTATCTATTGATCCATCCGGTTTCATCTTCCGTTTGAATATCCATTTGTAGCCCAGTGGCTTACAACCTGGAGGAAGATCAACCAACTCCCAAGTATGGTTCTGTAGGATGGAATCAATCTCACTATTGATAGCCTCTTTCCACAAAGGTGCCTCTGTCGAAGACATTGCTTATTTATAGTTTTGAGGCTCATTTTCTAACAAGTATGTTAGAAAATCGGGTCCAAATGACTTAGACGTTCTAGCTCTTTTGCTACATCTAGGTTCATTTGCCTCAACATTTTCATGTTGATCTGAGTCTTGGTCAACCTGATCACTGTCTTTGACAGTATCAATAGTTATTTTGAGAGACTTTATTCTTTGTCTTTCCTTACAAGGAAATGTCTCTTCAAAAATGTCGCATTCCTTGACTTAATTATCATATTCGGATTGATGTCAAGAATCTCAGACTTATGTACCAAGAATCGATACGCACTACTGTTGCGAGCATATCCAATGAATATACAATCAACAGTTTTGGGTCCTATTCTAACCTTCTTAGGTTTAGGAACCATTACTTTGGCAAGACACCCCCACACTTTCAGATATTTGTAGGAAGGTACGTGACATTTCCACAATTCATAGGTGTCTTGTCCAATCTTCTGTGAGGTAGCTTGTTCAGAACGTAGTTGGCGAAAAGTAAGGCGTCCCCTCACAAATTATGGGGTAAACCAAAGCTTTCAACATGGCGTTCATCATTTCCTTCAACGTTCGGTTTTTACGCTCAATAACCCCGTTTTGTTGAGGCGAATAAGGAGCAGTAGTTTCGTGAATAATTCCATGATTGGAACAATAGTCACCGAATGGTGACACATATTCACCACCTCTATCACTACTGATTCTTTTGATTATCTTGCCAAGTTGATTTTCAACTTTGTTCTTATAATGTATAAAGCTCTCAATAGCTTCATATTTGCTCCTCAGCAAATACACATAACATAATCTTGTGCTATCATCGATAAAAGTGACAAAGTACTTTTTACCGCCTCTTATTTGCACAATATTCATATCACACACATCAGTGTGTATAAGTTCTAAAAGTTCAGAACTCCGTTTTATGGAATGAAATGATGCTCTATGCATTTTTGCTTCAACACATGCCTCACACTTATGTTGGTTATCAATTGTAAATTTAGGTATAAAGTCCATGTTAATTAATTTACGCATCGTATCATAATTAACATGTCCTAACCTCTCATGCCATACATTTTGTGACTCAATAATATAAGTGGAAGTTGTAGCTTTATTATTAGCACTGTGTCGATTGATAGTCATTACATTGAACTTGAAAATGCCCTCATTGAGGTATCATTTTCCTACATAGACATCATTTTTGGTCAATATAAACTTGTCAGAAACAAATACAAGCTTAAAGCCATTCTTGCTAAGGAGAAAGCCCGAGACCAAGTTCTTCCGAATATCAGGAACATGCAAAACATTCTTCAATGTAAGCTCTTTTCCAGATGTCATCTTCAGAACCACTATGCCTTGTCCAACCACTTTAGAGGTAGACGCGTTTCCTATAGTCAGATGATCGCCATCATCGACCTTCTGGTACGAGGAAAATATCTTGCTATCAGCACAGATATGACGAGTAGCCCCAGTGTCTACCCACCATTCTCTCGGATTCCCAACCAAGTTGGCTTCAGTTACCACTGCTGAGAGGTTCATCTCTGAGATCTCATCAGTCAGTTGCTCATCTTCAGTGACATGGGCCTCATTTTTCTTTTTCTTGCCTTTGTTCTGAGACTTCTTGTTTCTGCAGTCCTTTGCCATATGATCGATTTTTTCCACAATTGTAGCACTTCTCCTTGAACTTCTTGTTGGCTTGGGAAGAATCAGCTCCACTCTTCTTTATCTTTTTACTACCCTTTCCATCCTCGATGATGTTGGCCTTAGACTCCATAGTCATGTAGCTGGCCTTCTCGGACTCTGTTGTCCTCTTCGATCCTTAATCGAACCCAAGGTCTTCAAGACTCATCTTTTTCTTTTTGTGTTTGAGATAGCTTCTGAAGTCCTTCCATGATGGAGGCAACTTTTCAATGATTGTGGCAACTTGAAACGTCTCACAGAGTTTCATTCATTCATCCAGTATTTCATGAATGATCAATTGTAGTTCACCCAACTGAGATATTACCGTTTCTGAATCTACCATTTTGTAGTCCATGAACCTACCCACGATAAATTTCTTTTGCCCGATATCCTCGGTTTTGTATTTCTTTTGGAGAGATTCCCAAAGAATCTTCGCAGAAACCATGTCTTGGTACAAATTGTACAGGGTATTGTCAAGTCCTCCCAAGAGGTAGTTCTTGCACAAGAAGTCGCCTGACGACCATGTCTCTTCTCGCAGTTGCTTGGCTATTGTCGATTCACCCTCCATACGATCCAGAGGATCTTTGAGGTACTTAGCCAACTGCAGCGTTGTCAGGTAGAACAACATTTTGCTCTGCCATTATTATAAGTTTGCTCTACCAAACTTTTCTGGTTTTTCTCCATGAGCGACCGGTACTGTGATATTTCCGCTAGCCATGTGTAATTGGAAAATCCAACAACGATCAATAAGTCTAAAAAAGAAAAATTATACAATGATCAACGAATGATCTTGTTTAAGTGATATATTAAGTATCCACTCGTTGTTATATTGGACAGTAGTACCAATTAACACGAGTTCTTGAATTTTCCACTAAGATTTCTTATGACAAGCAAATAAAGGAATATTCCCAGAGGACGAGGGGGGTCCGAAGTAACCACTTAAATCCCTGACCACTTAGGCTCTTATCGCTTTTTTGACAGAATATCATTTAAACACTTTCTCAATAGAATATTTTAGGCATTCAATCTTAGTATTACACTTTTAATTTCACAATACAATAATCAATATGTGTAGATATATGTGTATATGTGTATTAATCAATCAAGCTTGGACGAAATTACTTGTGTAAGATTACACTTTTAATTCTCAACCAAGTATGCAACACATAATTAAATTTCAACTTTATCACTATATGTATGCTTGTGATATTTGAATACTTAATATCAACTTAAATTTATACTACCAAGTTTATTGTAATACAATATATGATTTTACTAAGTTAATATTATGATAATATAAATTATTTTAAGTCTATATTAATCATAAAACTAGTTCCAGGACTAATTTCGTTAGTGTCACGTTCGGTTCTTCTTTCGAACGAAATTGTCCAGTGAGTTCACGTTCGTGTAGCATTCGTAAATGCGTTCGAACGAGATGATCAAGAGAGTTCACGTTCGAGTTGCGTTTGAACATTCTTACGAAAATTCAAAATTTAGCCTACGCGTTCGTCGGGCGTTAGAACGCCCTTGCGTATTTATCATGCACAAAATACAGTTTTTCCATAAAATTCACTTTTAACACATGCAAATTCTCATTTAACAACACTAAAAGTAATAAGTTCTTAAGATTGTTGTGATATGTGTCATTAAATGAAATCAACATGCATTAAACAAATCAAACCAGAACACAAATTCAGATCTATACTAACATGCCAACTTAGACATAAATCCTAAAACCTTAAAGAATAAGAAAAATCTGGAAAACTGACGAAAAATATAGTCCAAGTCGAGTTGTCTCTGTCCTTAAGAACTTATTAGCCCCGTCTCGGCGCTCTACGGATTTTATGGATAACGTCCTCCCATGATTACTTGGATTCCTCTTATTCAAGGGGCACTCCTTAACAAGATCTTGAACTAGGACAATGGTGGAAACTCTCTCTGACTCTAAAACAAAATGAATGAGACTTTTATACTGGATGGATCTCTAGAATGAACATGAAGGCTTCTATATAAAGACATGAAATGGTGCCTTAAGGGCACCCTTTGGTTTGTAGTGCAACCCTCCTAAGGGTTATACCCCTTCCATGCACCATTTGGAGCCTAGAAGTATGTTCTTCTAAATTGGATGACATGTCCCTACATGTTTTTACCATTCTCATATGGCACCACCCAATGGATATGACCCCCTTTCATCCAAACTTAATATTTAGAGAATTTACAACACGTACAACAATCTCATCTCCTCCACATGTTTATCGAATAACTTAGGAGGTAAGGCCTTTGTAAACGGATCTGATATATTGTCTAGTCTTTGAACCTTCAAGACCACTATGTCTTTTCGTTCAATTATCTCTCTAATTACGCGGTATTTCATTTCCATGTGTTTAGACTTGGAATACACTCTTGGCTCTTTAACCTACACAATGGCTCCATTATTATCACAGTACAATGTGATCGAATCCGTAATACTAGGCACAAAGCCAAGTTTTGTGATAAAATTTCTAATCCAAACAGCTTCTTTAGCAGCTTCTGAAGCCGCTATAAATTCCGCCTCAGTGGTGGAATCAACTATTGAGCCTTGCTTTGAACATTGCCAACTAACCGCACCACCGTTAAGGGTAAATATGTATCATGATGTAGATTTTTAATCATATGGATCTCCTTGGAAGTCAGAGTCTGTATAACCCTTAACTTGTAGCTCATCTTCTCCATCTATCAGAAACTTATCCCTAATACCTTTAAGATATTTTAGGATATGTTTCACGGCTATCCAATGATCATTACCTGGATCAGATTGATATCGGCTGGTCACACTAACGGCAAAACTGATGTCAGGTCTAGTACATAGCATAACATACATTATGCTTCCAATACAAGAAGCATATGAAAAGTTAGACATCCTAACTCTCTCTTCCTCAGTCTGAGGTGCCATTTTCTTTGAAAGATGTATGTCATATCGAAAAGGTATATTTACTGTCTTACAGTTGGTAAAACCATACATTTCTAACATCTTATTTATGTACGTCGATTGTGACAATCCTATAAGCTTCCTAACTCTATCCCGGTAGAGCCTTATTCCTAGTATATATGAAGCTTCACCATACCTTTCATGGAGAAGTTCTTGCAAAGGTAGGCTTTCACAATTTGCATCAATCATATATCATTTCCTATGATAAGGATGTCATCTATATACAAGACTAGGAAAACTATCATGCTCCCACTAACTTTCTTATAAACACATGGTTCTTCCTTATTCTTGAAGAATCCAGATAATCTAATTATCTCATTAAAACGACGATTCCAGCTTCAGGATGTCTGTTTAAGTCCAAAATAGACTTTTGGAGCTTACAAACCAAGTTTGAAGTTTCACTAGATACGAAATCATCAGGTTATTCCATATAGATATCCTCATCAAGGAATCCATTTAGGAAAGCGGTTTTCACATCCATCTGCCATATCTCATAGTTGTGATATGCAACAATGGCTAAAAGAGTTCTAATGCATTTTAGCATGGCTACTGGTGAAAAATTTCCTCATAGTGAATCCCAGGATGTTGAGTGTAACCTTTCGCTACCAGTCTGGCCTTAAAAATTTCCACCTTTCCATCGGACCCTCGCTTCCTTTTGTAAAGCCATTTACAACCTATAGGTTTAACTCCTTTAGGAAGTTCAACTAAGTCTCAGACTTGATTTCATGATTTCTTACCATTTTCCCGAATCGATATCCAATATCACTTCTTTATGCGTAGTCGGATCTGTTTCCTCAAAGAGGAGAATATCAAGGCTCATATCAGATATTAAAAATAGTCTTTCAGGAGGCATTGATATTCTATTCGACTTACGTAGAACCTGTGTTGTAGATCCTTCACCTAATTGGATCTCTGGTTCCATCTCAGGTTCCTTAATGTTGGGATCAAACTTATCAAGTTCAATCTCTCTACAATTCCCACTTTCTCTTAAAAATTACTTTTCAAGAAAAGTGACAAAACGAACAACAAATATATTTCATTGCTCGGAATCGTAGAATTGATATCTCATGAAATTATTAGGATATCCAACGAACCTACATTTATACCCTCTGGGTGCTAGTTTATCCCACAACACAACTCTAACGTATGCAGAACAACCCTAAATCTTTAAATGTCTAAGACTTGGATTTCTACCTAACCATATCTAATAGGGGGTCGTAGAAAAAAACGACTTTCGATGGAACCCTATTAAGTATGTAGGCAGCAGTCAGTAAAGCGTAACCCCAAAGGTAATAAGGAAGATCTGTATAACTCATCATTGATCGCACCATATCCAATAAAGTACGATTTCTACGCTCAGACATATTTTATGCAAGTTTTGATCTGTCGAACTTGGTCATTGATGTCAAAACTATTTTAGTGTCAACACATATTGTTTTATACTTTCCGCCAAATTTCATTCATGTGCGGGATTGCTAGAAAATATGAGAAAATATGTATTTTTTTTTACTATTTTGAGACAATTTTAAATAGGACTAATTTATGAGAATGAAGAGATCATAAGTAATTTGGGTTCTCCTCTGTGAGTACTTCGAAATGGTATATTGATACACTCAAAATGATGCTTGGGTGAATGAAAATATTTCTAACAAGGTTCACCCGTTGAGAAGGAAAATTTGAGGAAATTAATCTTGTCCCACATCTTGAAAGTAAATAAGCTTAGAAGCTTGATTGTAGAGTGGTAAGAAGTTATTGATGGAAGCTCTTTCTACACGCGCGCCTGCAAGAGATGTGCAAATCACAGTCCGATTTGAGATTGGTTTGCCTTGAACCAATGTGCACTCGCACATCATACGCACACGAATATGGACCAAATTGAATTAGGCTCATGTTAGCCTTAGTTTTGCTAATTTCCCTTAATTTTTTACTAACTTTTTATTTGATGTAATAGTGCAGAAGCCTATAATGTGCATATTGAATTATGGATTTAATCAATTAATCATAATTCTACTGTTATGGAATTACATATGTTTCTGTGTCTTAATTCTATAAAATATAAAATTATAAATCTATTTGTGTCTTAATTCTATAAAATATAAAATTGTAATTGTCATGAGTACCCATTATTTTTTCCCTGCAATTATCAAGAGAACTTTCCTGCAAGTGTCGTAACAACAACATTTTTTTTCTTTCTGTTGATCTGCATTCTACACACGAATTGAGTACCAGCAATCGTTTTATTCAGGAAAACAAACATCAGTTCCAATTCTAAGCATTGTAATAGGCGGTAAATCTGTTTTAAGGAGACCATAATACACAAGACTCGATAATTATCGCTGTCCAATTACTTTCTGTTTGTAATTGTTGTAATTTAATGTTTCCTTAGATTGTAATTGTTTACTATTTTTTGCGATTGCTAATTTCAGTTTTGTGTCACAGCTACCCATCACATCGAATTGTGTGACTTGACAGATCTTGTTTTCGGATAACAACTCTCTTTAGGTTGTCCATATGCAGTACCGATCTCATATTCAACGCAGTGCATGCTCTAATGTCAATTATTACAAATTCATGTGTAAAATTGTTAATTAAAAATCGGATTATAAGAAAATGGTGCCTATGGGGGAACATACAAAATTGCTAAGCCAATCCTCTAAGTTGTAATGAGATTTCTATTGTTAATTGCCAATATATGGGAATATTAATGTCACCTAATAAAATTTCCCTTGTTATATCTGTATATTGAGTTAAGTAGCACTCATTACCCTAATTAGATATTTAATATTAGTTGATCATTCACCATTTGCTTAAAACATCTAAAGCAATGCAATCAAATCATGAGTAATTTTTTAGTGCGTTAGAGATATGACTAACGTGATATCACAAACAAATAAATAAATGACATATATGATATGATACCTATTTTTTTAGTTGTTTTTTTATTTATTTATTTTAGTATGTGTGGTAATAGATTATTGGATTGTTGCACGAATGATATGATATCTCCGTTATATTGTAGATTTCTCTCAAATCATATAGTTAGGATTTACCGTTGTTATATTATTTAAGTAAATAAATAAATCATTAGAACCTGTCGGATTTGTTTTCCAAAAATAATTTCATCACCACACATATATTTGTTTTCCTACAAAAGAAATATTTCCCAATTTAACTAATGTCTTATTTTACTCAAACAAAAGAAGATTTGCTTGTGGGGTTAATAAAGAAATAAAATTTATTACTCATGTATTGGTTATTAAAAATTTCCAATAAAAAGTCTTAATTTAAAATGCTAATCATTATGATGTAATTGCTCAAAGTTAGTGGGACAGTACGACATGGCCTGATTTTATCGTGCCAGACTTGCCAGCCAATTATGAGGCCCAACATGATCTACGAGCACCGCACGAATAGGTTACAGGCCAGTAGGCGGGGCGACCACATGAGCTTAAAATTTTGTTTCTAAAGTGTGAAAAAATAAAAATTGTGATTGACATCTCAATCACGTCTTTGAGATGTCAAAGAGATTGACATATCACTGTAACTATAATAAAAGAGATGTAAGTTATTTTCGGGATAAGTGTGTTTATCATTTTTGTTTTTTATATACTTGAAATATTTGATATATAAAATATAATATTTAAATCATAACAAAAAATAATAGAGTTCGCGGATCGTTTAGCGTCCCAACTTGAAGGCCAAAAATCTCGGCCCAAAACAGTCTATAAATTAACTTATTGTGACATCATACTCTAAAAATGATGGATTGTGCCGATACAGACACGTGTGGAGCCTATGGTCCTGATGGACGGCACTGCCCGTTGGCCATCAAGTTCCCTACTCTAAACACATAGGAAGAAAATATCAATTAAGTTTATGTGTGTGGATGAAACACAGGAGAGTAAATTATCAATTATCAAAGCCCCTACTTAGCCCTAAGGGAAATTTTCTAAAGATATTTTTTAATTAGCCCTAAGGGAAATTTTATAATTAGCCCTAAGGTGTATAATTATATCGAGAATGAAAAGATATTTTTTAATGTGAAAAGACTAAATCCTTGGGTTTAAAGGGTTTATTGGAAATGATATGTTTCTTAATGGAAAAGAACAAAACCCTTATGGTTGAAAGATTTTACTTGAAGGATTATGACCCTTAAAGAATTACATTAATTGACATAAGGGTACATTTCCAATGACAACCTTCTATGTCTATAAAAAATGAGTCATTGAGTTCATTTTTCATTTATCCTAAAAATTCATTTCAAGTTTCTTCATTGTTAGAGAATCTAAAGTTTTATAAGGAAGAAAATTTCCATCATATTCCTAGTTCAAGTTCTTGAAAAAGGGAGTTCCCCTTTTACAAGAATCAACAAAGTATCCTACGAGAACGTTAGCCATAAGAGATCCGTAGAGCACTGATGCGAGACTAATAAGTTCGTAAAGACATAAATTTTTCTCGACTTGGTTAAGTTCATCATCTTCTACACAATACATTCCATGTTTTTATGTGCATAAATAATACGTAAGGGCATTCGAACGCCCGACGAACGCATAAGGAAAAATCTTGTATTCCGTATTTTCATTCGAACGTTGTGATGAACGTCACGCAAACGCAAACTTTCTGGAAAGGTTCGTTCGAACGCGTTATCAAACGCTACACAAACATGATCTCTCTGGAAAATTTCGTTCGAATGGCTGAACGAACGTGACACTAACTCAAGTCATACTTGGAATTTTTCATATTTGGAATAGTAACATAGACTTAGATTAATCTATTAATTTACCGATTTCATAAAACATATATTAACTTGATAATTGTCATATAATATATATACATGCTTTAGTTATGAAATTTGGTAAAATAAGTTGAATATATGCTTAATATAATATTAACTTAGTAAAAATCATATACATGAAAGTTTTTATAAACTTGGTAATATAGATTTGAGTTAATATTATGGGTTCAATTATCACATGCATACACCTAGTTGATTATGTAATAAAATTATTATTATTTAATCTGATTTATTGATTGTTTGTTGCATACTTAGTTGATAGTTAAAAGTGTAGTTATAGAGAAGTAATTCCATCTAAGCTTGATTGAATTATATATATACATATATTTAAAAATTATTGTATCTCTTGCTAAGATTTAAAGTGTAACACTAAAGATTGAATGCCTAAGATTTTATATTGATAAAGTGATTAAGGAAATTTTGTCACTAAGACGATAAGAGCCCAAGTGGGCAGAGATTTAAGTAGCTATACCAGACCCCTTGTGTAATAATTACCTCTTCGGAGAACTTGACAATACCTTGTACAATGTGTACCAATGCATGACTTCTGCGAATATTCTCTGGAAATCTCTTGAGAAGAAGTACAAAACAAAGGATGTCGGACATAATAAATTTATCGTTGGTAGGTTCATGGACTACAAAATGGTAGATTCAAGGATGGTAATATCTCAGTTGGGTGAACTACAATTGATCATTCACGAAATATTGGAAGAGGGGATGAAACTCTGCGAGACATTTCAAGTTGCCATAATTATTGAGAAGTTACCTCCATCATGGAAGGACTTCATGAGTTATCTGAAAATAAGAAAAAGCATATGAGTTTTGAAGACCTAGAAGTTCAATTGTGAATCAAAGAAGATAATAGAAAGTTCGAGAAGGTTAACTACAAGACTACGGAGTCTAAGGCTAATATCGTCGAGGGTGGAAATGATAATAGAAAGAGAAAAAACAGTGAAATTGATTCTTCCTAAGCAAACAAGAAGTTCAAGGGGAAATGCGACGTCTATGGGAAAAGCGATCGCATAGTAAAGGACTGCAGAAACAAGAAGTCTCATAACAAATGCAAGGAAAAAAATGAGACCCATGTCACTGAAGATGAGCTATTAACTGATGAAATCTCAAAGTTGAACCTTTCAACAATTGTAATTGAAGCCAACTTGGTTGGGAACCCGAGAGAATGGTGGGTAGCCATGGGTCTACTCGTCATATTTATGCTCACATAAAACTGTTTTCCTCATATCAGAAGGTCGATGGTGGCGATCATCTGAAAAATGAAAAATTCTTCTACCTCCAGAGTGTTAGGACAAGGCACATTGGTTGTGAAGATGACATCCGGGAAGGAGCTTATATTGAAAAATATTTTACATTTTCTTGATATTCAGAAGAACTTGGTTTCAGGTTCACTCCTTAGCAGAATGGCTTTAAGCTTGTATTAGTTTTTGACAAGTTTGTACTGATAAAAAATGATGTCTATGTAGAAAAATGATACCACGCTGAGGTGTTGGATAATATGACCCATAGCGTCACTATTTGCACATATCATTGTGTTGTTGTAGCAAATTAACTATGTAATAAGGAAATTGCACTCTCATCATTTGTGATTAGATCACCATAGATATATAAATGAAGAGAGGTCCCTATGATTAGTTCCTGGATTGAGATGATATGAGACAGTATCAGTCCACGAAGGATTAATCATTAAATATCCCTAGCCGTAGTATTATCGAGACTGGACATCGATA